>BMAO01006335.1:0-99398 GCA_019973975.1 Trichonephila clavata | reverse complement strand
TGTTATTAATTCTATTGATAATATCCAGGAGAATTTAGTAATGTCTTAGAGAAGTCATTTGCTAAGTTCGTGTAGATAAGAGGAGGTCAGATGAAGAAATTGAAATGGGTTTGTCACACAAGATGCTTCTGCTAAATATCTCACAGAATGGTCCAGTGGCAAAAGACTAAATCTAAAGATTATGTTTCTAGAAGACATGTTTTAAGTCAATTACGAGATATAATATCTGCAAGAGACCATTCCCTAGCTCTTTTTACTCGAAGGAGGGGAAGAACAACTAGAATTTAAGATCATTTTGTCCAATTAAAAGCAAGAAGCTCTCCTACTGTGGTGCGAAGATGTCTTTCAATGCAGATCTTAATATGACGATCAGTTGTGTGCATCCTCCTGTACTAAAAACAAAAATGTTGTTGAGCATGAGAACATGTTTCCTGGATGAGATAGAATTGGGCTTCAGCACTCTTCACAAAGGAGCTCAAATTCACTTTGGAATGGGATTTAGGGGGTCTGCTGATTTTGAGGGAGCAATGAACCAGATGCAACCAATTAAAAATATACTGTTTAGAGGTGTTGGAATCATGATTCCAGCATGAATCTTTTTCATTGGTCTCATTGACTTTCATGTGTTTCATGGAGGAACTTTAATTGTGGCTTAAGATATCGGGACAAATTGTTTGATCAATGTATTTGTTCATATGCCACTTCTATACTTAATGAGTTAATTCTGATATAGGATAGTATGTAATCTACTCAAGCTGTGTTAGTTGAGAACTATATTGGGAAGAAGCGTTTTTATTCTACGATTCTTATATTTGGTTTGGAAGGATAGAATGGCCTGCTCAACTTGTGGACCTGAATCTGATACTACATAATTGGGATAATCTTGTTATACATGGTGCTGTTTGAGTTATCCTACAATTCAGTTACTTGAGCCTGAACAAGATTTAGCCAGATCTGATACACTTCCCATTTCTCGGTATGGCAACTTAACAACGTAGAAAGTCAGTGTCCCAAATCACTCTTGCTAAGGGTGGACACGTTGCTTAGTAAAACATTTTATTTGTAAAGTTTCCATGGAATTATCCACATAAAATTGTTATACACTGCTTTCTCTTTTACACATTGACCTATCTTCCAAGTGTGCTGTTTTGTTGTAATTCATGTTTTTGATTTGGCTTAAGCAATTTTTCTGTGTCACTTTGAATAAATAGAATGTTCATCAGGGGAGCTTTAGTGTTCCTTTTTTTCCAAATTTCTTGTTCCTACTTTAATTTATTTTAAAAAAAGGTAAAAAAAAAAAAAACAGAATGTGCTCTATCTATTTTGGTCATAGTTTCTAAAAATAGAAGCATTAAAGTAAAAAATGGGATATATATGTTTTTGGAAAAAAGAGAAACGAAAACTAATTAATGAAACAAAGAAGTTTGAGAAAACATAATGGAAAATACCAAAGTTTAATGACAACAATTCATGCCTCAGATTCAATTTTTCTTTATGAAGTGAAAAATGTTCAAAATATTAGAAAATAAAATTTTTTTTTTACTTTATACTTATATATCGGATTAGCACTTCAAGGTATAATTAAATGCTGCACTTAAAAGATAATTTTTGAACAATAAGACTTCAAATCAGTGTGATATGCTTAAAAATTAATTATTTTCGAAACACTCAAAATTAAATAATACATCGGAAGAAATGCAGTGGGAATAGTAATAAAATTGTGAACCCTAAGACAAACATTTATCTTTCGTGCTATTCATTTCAAAATGATGTAATTTAATAACGTTACGAAAAACTAAGTAAGAAGCATATTATAATGCTCTAAAGAAAAGACCACTTCATTGTCTGATTAGAATTTTAAATGAAAGAATAGAAGCTTTGTTATTGTTGAAGCTCAGTGACGGTAGCATCTCTAAAATGTTTCATTCCTGAAATGTGTTTGTTTCAAGTTTCTTTTAGTGGGTTGTACTTTTAAGCAAATAAGAGTAAAATTTAAAGTCATTTTTACATTGCATCAAATTATTTTTCAGGTTATATGTAGATTTTCATTTTAAAAGCAGAAAATGTGAAAACTAACAATATGGCAATTTTTTTTCAACTAAGTTAATTATAATTTTAATTTTCATCGCGTTTCAATTATTCTGATTCATTTCATTATGTAGAAAAGTACTTACATTTAAAAAAGTATTTTGAAGAATGGAAATTGTTCTTACTTATTCTTTTGAATTTATTTTTACACAGAATTAACTTTTCACTACCGTAGAAAATGAATTGAAATACATACAAATTTATAAATTTAAAAAGGATACTTTTTTTCCCGAAAAAGTAAACATGTCATGTAGACAAATAGGATTTCATAAATGTCCTTTATTATTCTTTCTTAGCGTTTTGTATTATGATATCAACATTTTAGTATCTTTTTTACTTAAATTTATAAGGTATGGTAAGTATCAAAATGTTTTATTTATTTATTTTTTTTGCTTCGTAATGCTGACTAGTGTTTGATAGATATTTTTCCAATAGTTTAAATAATAGTTTCCATAACCAGTGTCAGTTTATAGTCAGTAATAATCAATAGTAGAATGGGTTGTAGGTTTCTGGTGGGGGATTCGTGAGACTTTCATGAGCAACATTCAACACTTGATTTTCCTAAGATACTGCATTCCCCCTTAAGATCCCCTTAGGAAACCTGAAGCACTCATTCCTTCGTTGTCTAACGACACTAAAACATTTCAATTTGTCCACGTTAAGAAAACTAATTCTGAAGTCCTAGTGTTAATATTGATGAAGAAAAATGATATTGAATCTGCTTGACTCTTTAAAAATAAAGAAATATAATTATTTAAGATTTAGAATGTAATAGAAGATGGCTTAGACCACATTGAAATGTATAAAGCCCAAAATTACAGCTTTCCTCTCTCACATTTCCTTAGAAACAGGTATATTGTTTCTCACATGCCTAAAGAAAGAAGTTAATAATCAAAGTACGAGGAAGGTCAAAAAAAGTAAATGAACTATTACAATTTCTCTTTCTAAGGTTCAACAACAGCCCTACTATCCTGCGCTGAATGAGGAGTAGTCGGCAACTCTTCTTTACAACGTGTTACACGTCTTCCATCGCAGTCGTAGCAGACCGTTCAACATGACTGATCCATTTGTCGATCTGCACCAAGTTGAAAAGAAGGACAGAGATTCCCTGTTTGTTTGAGGAATGTGTTAAAGATGCGTTAATTATTTGTCGCATGCAAGTACATTATGGTGACAGCTGTGTTTCGCGAAGCAAGATCTACGAATGTACAGAGAGTTTTAAACATGGAAGAGCTTCTTTATGTGACGATGAAAGATTGAACAGTCCGTTGACGTTAACCACTGAAGACAATATGCAAGTCGTCGAGGGTATAATGATGGAAGGGGTGGCAAGTATCCAGCTCAAGTATCGCACCTTCCGCGAACAAAAAGCGCACAATTGCCCTCTTTTTCTCTTTGGTGCAGATCGACATTGGAGCTGCCATGTTGAATGGTCTGCAACACGCCAAAGATTACGAGGGAAGACGAGTGACACGTCGTGTAGAAGTATTGTCGACTACCCCTCATTCAGCGCTGGATACTAATGCTGTTGCCAAACCTTAGAAAAAGAAATTGCAAAAACCCCTTTACTTTTTTTTACTTACCCTCGAATATAATAAAATTCTATCGAATATCTTTAAAACTAAATTGAATATAAATTCAAAGAAATATACAAATGATCTATTCCTAATTATCCTTGGATTTATATATCAATGTTCATTCTTTGCATGCATTTCGAATCTACAATTGATGTTAAAGTTGAAAATTTGTCAACAAGACTATATAAATTATTTTACTTGAAATACTCAACTTTAGT
This sequence comes from Trichonephila clavata, assembly GCA_019973975.1. Taxonomy (NCBI): domain Eukaryota; kingdom Metazoa; phylum Arthropoda; class Arachnida; order Araneae; family Nephilidae; genus Trichonephila; species Trichonephila clavata. The sequence continues at coordinate 95,515 of BMAO01006335.1, read as the reverse complement.
TGACAATGTTTTGGGTGGATAATTTATGACAATAATAAGAATAAAGCTTTTCAAATCTCTTTGGCGAATACTTTAAATAAGACTCTAAATTTTCAAATAAAATAAAAACTAAATTTCTGTTTGTATTTTGTGCAAATAAATGTTCTTATATTTGATCCGATTCAAGAATAATTTCCCAGTTTTAAGTTCGCTTGAATTTATATATTTTAGCACAATTGGACTTGGAATATTATAGCACAACTTTTATTACTAAATGCAATGCACAGCACCAAAACTAACTGGAACTCATTTGTGTAATATCATCAGAGAAATTAACATGATTTCTAAGCAAGCATTTTCCTCATTCATCGCTTTCTAAAGATGACATTATAATTCCTTTTTAAAACAAATAAGTTTTATATACTTTTATTTGTTTATAATAATAAGCAGCATTGTGTTATTCTTACTTATTGTTAAAATCATTAGGTAATCTCAAGATTTTGAAAAGTAATTTATGTTAAGTAATTACTTTTCAAAAACTTGAACTCGGTTACATCATTTCATCACAGGAATTAAAATGATTACTATTACTATAAGCAAGCATTTTCCTCATTTTTCAGCTTCTAAAGATGGTATCATAATTCCTTTTTAAAACAAATTTTTGGCATAATTTTATTAATTTATAATAATATACAGCATTATTATCCTTATTTAATGTTAAAAATATAAGAAAATCTCAATTTTTTGAAAAATATTTAATTCTGTTTCAAATTTTTGAAATGTTTCAAAAAATATTTTTGCAATTCAAATGAATTGGATCTTTAAACAAATTATGAAATGAATTAAGTTCAGAATTCGAGAGTTCACAGCATATTTATATCTTGAATAATAATTTACTTGTATCGTCCTTCAAAGTGAAAACGCAGAAATTATTTGAATAACAAAAATCTTAAATGGAAAAGAATACAAGGAATATAAATCTTATCATTTTATGTCATAATTTATCAGTTTTTCTTCTCTGAATAATTTGAATACCTTTAATGTATTGTGAATGAAATAATAAAGATTTTCCGTTAATCAATTATGAGTTTACAATTAAACAAAAATATTTTTAAAAAATATATTTGCTCTCCTGTTTAATTTCACCTTTATGGCATGTCATTATTTTAATATCGTTTGCTTTTTCAAAACCCTTTTAAAAAAATCAAACACTTTATAGCACATCTAAAGTTAATAGGGCCGTAACTAACATCATAAATATAATTCCATTAAATGATCCAGAATATTTTTACACATTTAAATCCGTTCATGTGCTTACACTTTTTATTTAAAAAAATACTTAATTAAAATTTTTTGAAAGGAATAATTAGATCGTTAAAGACTTAATGCCCATAAAACAACCCATTAACTTCAACTCCCTTTATGGAGTGTAATTTATGTCTTGAATATTTTAATATCTCTCAGAAAAATTACACCACACGTATAAATATAATCGTTATAATCTCCCACCACAATTTCTTCCCGTATTTCGGCTGAAACCAAACTAATAACTTATTTCGGAAACAGACAAAAAATTGCGCTAAAATGGCAAACGGGTTTAAATATTTACCTGCGTAAAGAAGACAGATATTTTACAAAATCAGCAGTTTGATCTGTACAGGCAACTAGAGAATGAGATTCGAATAAATAATTTTTAAGCCTGGATTGTTGCCAGAAGTAATTTTTTCTTTCAAGTTGTAATTTCATTCTTGAAAAATTCACAGACTTTCTGTTTGACTTTGATCGAACAATTTCTCTACTTTGTTTGTCGTAGTCAAGCTTTAATAAACGTAAATATTTATACTTGAGAAAAGATCGAAAATGTTAAACGTTACCAGTAACAGAAAAAAAAAAGATTCTGAGAAGTACTTTAAGTTATTTCCGCCAGGAGGTGATTACAAATTGTCCAAGGTGCATTTTCATTACGTTTAAAAAAGTTTTGTTGCGACATTTCTATGCAAGTACATTACAGAAATGAATTAAAGCGTAAGAGTATGCTAGTATAAAGAAAGATTATCAGAATTTGATTTTTTAAAATCGTGTGCGTAAAACTTTCAAAAATAAAATTCGCAAACATAAAAATGTTGCAAGCAATATGTATGATTTTGTAGTCCTAACTTAAGCCATATATTGTATAAATTTTAATTCTTCATTATAATAATTTGATATCCAAAGCTTAGTAATTAAGATTGTATTATTTTACTACACTTAAGGTATTTACTGAGTTGAGTATTTTATTAAGTTAAATTACTGTAATTAGGATTTCAAAATTTCCCCTTGAAAGAAATTTGTCCTTTTTTCCCCGAAAAGCAAATTAGAATATGAATTTTAGTTTATTACAGCTGTACATTGTTTTTCTAATTTGGAATTTTCCCGCTAAAAAGAGAAAAATCGAAATTACATGTATTGAAAAAAATTTTAATCTGTTTATATATATATGAACCTGTCTTTCGAAAATAATTGGCAATTTCTTTCCAATCCAATTCATTTATGAAAACTAACTTTTCCAGCCACTATTTTATCTAAAGATTTGTAAGTTGAGCGCACACACATCAAACTCAGTACCGTTTTTTTTATATTTTTAATGGTATTTAAAAGAGCTATGATTGCAAAACTAATTTCAAACACAGCGCATCAATACTGAAAAAAATCATGTATTATCAAAGTAAAATAACAGATAAGCAAGATATAATTTTTTATGTTATGAAGGAAAGCTTTAATTATTTAGTCATTTTACTTTAACTCATTTAATTCAATAGTGTAACACACGGTATAGTTCCAAGACCGAAATGTAGGTGCCGCCATTACAGTATTGTCTTGGACCGGAAGTGTGACTGTACGAAACACTGTAGTACCGTCAGAGAGAGTTTGGATCTGGACAAGCGTGCATTCCCCATTTTCGATATCCAATCCCGGACTATGTAAACTTCACTTATTTTCTCTAAATGTTTGTCTTGTAATTGTCTAAGTGTCTGTTCTTTGTAACTGTGCTATCTTATGTCTTTAAATATATTGATTTACCCCGAGATTCTATTAATTACTTTTGGTTACCCCAAGTAATGACGTAAGAGGCAGTTACACTTGGCACCCAAACGTCGGCCCGTCCCTAGCTCTCTCTCGCTTTTTTCCCCCACAGCCTAGGGGTGGAAGTGTTTGTCATCCCGACAATAAGAGGATTCGCCCCCTGCGAATGAATATTTTCATCCAGAAAACCTGTAAACAGATAAGTGTTGTTTATTCTAAATAATCATGCTCTGTTATTGTGTGTGTGTATAAGATTATTATAAATTTTGACATAAATTGTGCGTTACTTGCAAAACGATGTCTTTATTTTTCTCTTGGACAGTTACATACTATTTAGTAAAAAAGAAAATATATATATATATCCATTTTTTTTTCTGTGAACTATGACTTACTTATAAAAATGTGATGATACTTCCTGGATCCTTATAACCTGTAGTTTATGAGACTGTATTTTTGGTGTAAAGTAATATCTTGTAATTTTTTTCTCTTCTTTAAAACAGAATATTGTTTTGTTAAGTAGGAATTTTTTATTTATGAGTATATGATTCTTTTTTTTTACTTGAGGGTTTTGTTATTTCCAAAGTGGGGTTTTCTGATCATTTTTATGATATATGTATTTTTTTTTGGCTAAAACTTTGAAAAAGTTTTTTACTTTGATTATGTATTAAAAATGATAAAAACGAAAATATTTTTATTTTTCCTTTTTGTGATTCATGAAATTTTTTTGAATTGTATATTGTAAGAAAGTAAGATATTATTTTTTGTGGCATAATACTGTACTATTATTCTGTTAGTAATATTTTGTCAAATTTAATTTTGGTCTGTTTATATATAAAATTTAAAAATCAAAGTTTAAATTTGTAATTAATTCAATGTGGAAAAATTTGAATTATGTTTCCAACCAGGGGGAGGGCCCCCATCCAATAGCAACGACTCCCATAGAAAAAGTATAGACCACCCTGGTCATGAAAGAAGTGCCGCCCCGGCAATCAAAGACTCATGTTATAGAAAAGTGTATAGACCACCCTGGTATCAGAAGAAGTGCCGCCCTGGCAATCAAAAATTTCCTATCGTAGGAAAAGTATATAGACCACCCTGGTCTCGTATGAAGTTCCACCCGGCAATAAAAAAAATCCTGTTATAGGAAAAGTTTATAGACCACCCTGGTCTCGGAAGAAGTGCCACCCTGGCAATCAAAGATTCCTGTCACAGGAAAAGTGTATGGATGACCCTGGTCTTAGAAGAAGCTCTTCTAAGGAAAAGTGGACGCCCCCCCCAAAAAAAAGAGTACCTCCTGTTTCCGAGCCGAGACGTCAACGGAACCAGAGGGGGAGTCTGTAACACACGGTATAGTTCCAAGACCGAAATGTAGGTGCCGCCATTACAGTATTGTCTTGGACCGGAAGTGTGACTGTACGAAGCACTGTAGTATCGTCAGAGAGAGTTTGGATCTGGACAAGCGTAGCGTTCCCTATTTCGATGTCCAATCCTGGACTATGTAAACTTTACTTATTTTCACTTATTTTCTCTAAATGTTTGTCTTGTAATTGTCTAAGTGTCTGTTCTTTGTAACTGTGCTATCTTATGTCTTTAAATATATTAATTTACCCCGAGATTCTATTAATTACTTTTGGTTACCCCAAGTAATGACGTAAGAGGCAGTTACAATAGGAATATTAAATTATTTATACTAATTGGTAATCGATTGTTTTTTAAAGTCATTCTTCGAAGAAATACGATTGCTTTTGGCAACGGATCTCGTTACTTTGATCCATGGCCAAGTCAAAAGGACCCCACATGAGCTGACCCCTTTGTCTTTAAATGTCCCTACTTCACCAATAAGATGAACTAATCATGACAAATTTAACCGATTATCAGTATTTCTACACAGTGGTTCTTCAATGGAAACAGGACCACGGTGGCCTAGTGGCCAAAGTCAAGACACATTGTTGGCGTTTCATGAGTTTGAGCCTAATGCCGATAAAGCCCAGCTGGGTAGAGAGGACCGCTGTACGTTAAATCTGTCGAGGCTTAAACGTCCTTCTGTTGTTATTGTGTGCAAGTTAGCAGAAGGGGGGAAGGAAGGTACCAGTTCAGGTGTTGTCTTCGTCACTTGACCATGGTTCAAAATTATGAAGTCCGTCGCCAATAGGCCTCATGTAGATTTGTAAGGGGAATGTTAAAATAACTCTCATTCTCAGTGGCAACATGAGACCCATTAACTCGATAGAAATAATTTCGACCACGAGTTTGAAACCAATGAGCCCTCGTCTATCTGAATCACCTACTAGTATTAAAAGTTTCATTAGAATTCTGTACATTTAAAGGTTTAATGAGCATGTTTGTCTCAAATCTGCTTTTATTTTTGGTGAAGTGAAAACTTCTTTAGCGGCGTTAGGCACTTTTTGGTAGGGGAAAATCTTATGGGTTCGCGTCACCGACATGCTCTGACTGGCGCATGCGCAGTTTGCCTTAGACATATTTTGGGTGGGTGAAATCTCCTGCGTTCGCGTCACCTACATGATTATAGCAGTGTATCTGTAGCTATACAGCTGACGTATAGTGCTGTGTATATCTTATAAGTGAAACTGAATGGATTTAGGGAAAAGTTCAATGTGTATATACTGTGCATTGTTGAAATAGTGTTTTTGTTTGATTTTTATTTGAATCGTTTAATTGTAGAATCATTGTGCAGTACAAAATTGAGTACCAAAAAAAAACCCTAATATTTTTAAGATAAAAATAAATAACAGAAAATTATTTTAAATACTCGTATTTATTTTAGCGTTTGAAAAGTTCATATTATTTAATATTATTTTAAATCTTCTTATTCATTCTGGCGTTTGAAAATTTTGTATTATTTATTTTACAACATTTAAACTCTGCAATGCATCACGCAATCCGTATTAGTATTTCACAGTGACTTAGACGTTTTCTTACTACCGTGGTAAAACTGACTTCTAATGGTTTAATCGTATTTTTATCGTGGATTTTGAAATTAAAAATTTTATAAAATCTAATAATAAATCAAGATTAATGTGTTGAAGTTTAAAATATGGTTAGTAATGCAAATAAACATCATAAAAGATCAACAAGTCATGGAGAGGATCTAACGTTAGAATTGAAAAGGTTACAAAACAATACAGTACAAAGAGTCACCAAAAGTTTTCTAGAATACATCTCCAACAAGAAAGGATTATCTATATTTTCATTCAATTGTCAAAGTTTGCATGCGCATGCAGCTTACCTAAAGAATGATGCTTTCGTAAAAAAGTCAAATGTTCTGCTTTTGTCAGAAATTCGAATGAAAAACAAAGAACCTTTTTGATATTCCGAATTTCAACTTTTTTGTAAATTAATAAAGACCCGAAGTTCCAGCATCAGGCGTAGCTATGTATCACAATACTCAAGATACGTCACACTTCATTACTTCACATATGGACATGCATACTAAATTCACTAGAAGCATTGGTGTTAATGTTACTGATATAGGAGAAATATGCGTTGCTCGTTGCGATTCCGAGAATGGGCAATACATATTTATGGTTGCCGTTTATATTTCGCCTGGAAAATCTATGAGACAGATACAACAATTTTTATTCGAAAATTTTATGATTTATACAAAAGAAGTTCCTGAAATACTCGAAAAAAGATTTGCAAAAAATATGATAATGTACCGATGATTTTAAGAGGAGATTTCAATATTAACTTTGCAGATGATAAAAATCTACCACTAACTGAATTTTTAAACTCAACTAACTTAATTTAAGTATTACCAATGATCGAAAACTCAGTACTACAAAACATATAACAATGATCGATGCGGTTTTGACGCGATACTTAGATAAATTTGAATCAAAAATTTTTCTTTCTTACTTTAGTTACCATAAGCCTATTGAATCTTTTTTAGAACAAAATGAAATAATTGAAAGTGCAAAAAGTCTAAGTATTGTTGAAATTAATGATGGCAATGATGCAAACAATTAAAATAATGTTAAGAATCCAGTACATTGAAATTTAAGTAAATACAAATACTATCCATAAATAATATGATTGTATAGTAATTGTTATTTCAATTGAATTGTATTTATATTTTGTCATGATCTGTACAGCCCGTAATATATTTGAATAATAAAAAACCATATAAACATTCATATAAGTGTTGCTCGGAGTGTCAATAGATGTGAAAACCAGATTGATGTTGATAATTTTAATTCAAACATTATGAAATTTAAATTTTAATACTAAAAGCTCTAAGTTTTCACTTCTATCGGCAGTCTCTATAACTGCCTTTTTGATTATTTTTTGTGATATCTTTCTTAAATATAATAAACGTGTCGATTCTGATCACAATAGTGTTTTTATATAAATCATCCAATAAGCAATTTAACCACTGCTCTGTCTTTAGATCGGAACTCATCGCTATCAGTGGTGCTCTCGATCATGCTCTCAACTCTAATAAGGACACTATCTGGATCCTGACAGACAGCATAAGCTACATACACTATCTGAAGAATTGGCCAAAGATCATGGACAGTACTGGTCTAGGTACTATATCCAAATTAGCTAGGCTTGGTCAAAGGAAACAAGATAGTCTTCAGTGGATACCATCGCATGTACGTGTGCCTGGGAACGAGGCAGCTGATGAGCTGGCTGGTAGGGGTTCCTCTGTCTTGAGCCCACTCTGAAATTCATTTCCTCCACAAAGCTAAAATGAATCTGACTTGGCGATAACCTCCCACTCACCACTGGTACGCAGCTAAGAGTCCTGGTCTATCTTTACAATGTAGGAGATTCAGAGCTCTTCAAACAGCCTTGGCGCACTTTAGAAGCGGTCACCTGCGTAGTATGCCTTTAAGCATGGGTAAAGTCTTTCTTTACCTGTCCCTGTTGTCTCCCTGCTTCTCCTTCTCATCTCTTGGACTGCTGGCACATTTCCCTGGAACAGCTGTTTGGAGACCAAGACCTGCTTGGTGACATTTTTATGCGGAATGGTCAAATGGACTTTGTGTAGGCTTCCTGCTCCAAGGGGATTTGAAACAACCACAAATAAAGCAAATTAAATTTACAAAAAAATTATTAATTACAAAATAACTAATTTTAACATAAAAACTTAGAAGTATCTCTACATTTTTACTTCTTTGGATCTAAATTTATGTTAAACAATACTTTATTCAAATTTTATAACTGAATTTATAAAACTGAATACTTCTGTAGGAAAGAAAAACAGTTTTTTTTCAATAGTTGAGTCGAAATATCTTTGAGGATTTAAATCATTTTTTACACCACACATTTTATTACTCTCTTTTACTCATAAAAAATAGATGGTTAAGTTCATAAAAATAGACAATGCGTTTTTGTATCAGGAGATTCCATTACCCTAACTCAACACTTAATACATGACTGAAGCCAATCTATTTGAATGAAATGTCATGTTAGAGATATGACAGGAAAATTGGAATATTTAATAACAAATGACAAGGCTTCTTTAAAATATTCTCACTTGAATCATTGCATACAAATGTTAAAGCAGAGGGTAATACGTGACATAAATTTTTAACGGAGTTCACAATACATGAGATGAGTAGTTTAAAACTCATTCAGAATGTTAAAATAGCTCGTTGCTAAGTATTGTGATCCACTAAAATGTTATTTCGTGTAAGTTCGGCCTAAAATACCGAAATTTTTAAAAATTTTACTTGAGTATTTTTTGTAAGTTAACTATTTGAATGATCACTGTTTCAATGATATTATTGAGTTTGAACAAATCAATGTGTTTTTATTGAAAAAAAAAGTTTCTGAATTGTTCCATATCAGATGGTTAATTTTTCTGTATTAAAAATATAACATTTCATTATTTTTCAAGAATTTTTCTAGCTATTATTTAAATAGTTGTTAAAATGTTTTGACTAGTGTAATATCTTTGAAAAGAATTTTGAAGTGAGATCGTAATGTTTTGTAATAAATATAAATTAAAACATAATAAATCGAATAAAAAAGTACTTTATGAAGTATATTGTAATAGATAAAATAATTAATAACTTAATAAATGAAATAAAAATAATAACTTTTCAAACATCTTAAGGTAAAAAAAAAAAAATTCCTGAGTGAAATAACAGAATAAATCTTTTGACGCAATGATATCCAAAACGGGAAATCATAAATTTAAAATAATTTAAGAAGTATAAATAAGGTATCTCTTTTTAACACGCTTTTATAAGTTTCACTTGTATGTAACGGAATCTTTGATCTTGAATTTTACCCACTTTAAAAGGTCAGATTAATAGAAAATTTAGCTCACCTGTCCAGGACCGATGGTGATACAATAATTTCATAGTTCTGTTCCATTGTCCTGATCAGTATCATCAGGTTTTAGTTTTTCAAGATTTGGCGACTAATCCCGTTTAGAATTTCCAGATTTGGTGACTAATTCCAGATTTGATGACTAAAAAAATAAGTTACAACCCTAAAAGTGTTCTTTATGTGAAGAAAGGGCAGTATGTGTCAGCAATTTCTTATCATGATTTAAACAATTGTTTAGTTTTCTGAAAATGGAAATAAAAAAAGACTCGTGCATGCGGGGAAAAAATATGTTCTAACTGCTAAACTCAGACATAAAATCTGTTTTTCCTAATTATCTTGTCGGATCTGTGGAATGAAACATCATTCATTGCTTCATTTTACCCAAACAGCTGAGATTTGATCCAGAGGTCACCGGATTAAATAATTTCTCACAAACTATTCGATTCAATACATGCACTTTTATGTTTAATGCTAATGCAAGTTTGAGATAAAATATTGAGCGTCTTTAAGTGATAAATATCATTGGTATTACACTTTCTTCCACATGAAATATTTCAAACTTAGCTCCTCCAGATTTCCTTCTGTTGGCTGATCCGATATTTTGCAAAACAGGCCGTATCGACGCTTTTATAAGAATCCAATGGGTATTTCAGTTTCTATAAGACATGGCGCATTTAAGATTGATTTATCAGTAAATAAACGATTGTAACTAAAAAAAACATGCTTTTATTGTATATCGAACTAAAAAAAGAAAAAGAAAATATAGTTTAAGCAAACTAAAAACACGCTTTATAGTTAATCGAACTAACAAGTAAAAAATAATTCCTAATATAATAATAAAATGATAAACGAGAAAGTTAATGCCATTGTGGTAAAAGCGAGGGGTAATCGATATCAATTTTTATAATTTCTTGTTAGTTCTATTCCGAAATGCTGAGTTAGTGTAAAAATGTAGTACAAAGCACCCCACGCACGTACCCCAATGCCATTAATTTTCTCGTTTATCATTTTATTTTTATAATAAGAATTATTTTTTTTTACTTTTTAGTTCGATTAACCAGAACACGTTTTTTTAGTTTTTATAATCTATAATTTATTTTAAGCTATATCTCTGTTTTTAAGTAAAAAGCAGATTAAATTTTTGTGTCTCAGCAAAGTATATCACGCTTGATTAAAATGCAAATAAATTTTTAAGCCCATTTTACATATAAAACAATGGAGTTTGTGGATTGCTTTTACTTACCCTGGTAAATCTAGATAGATTCCTTTTGAAACGTGTTTAAAAAAATTGTGCTTGACATGTATGTAACAGTTAGTGATTACTCAATCATTATTTTGATTCATGTAACTTAAATTCCAAAGGGTTATAATCAAGGTTACAATCTCTTTTTTCATTCAAGGGAAACATTTCGATACCTTGTTGGTTACTAGAATGCTACCTGCAAAAATTTTCCACGTTGTTCTACTATACATATCTTTCTACTATTATTGTACATAAGTAATATTATTTTGTAATTATATTTGATGATACATATTTTTTTTATTCTTACAAAAAATATGATAATACTTGATAGGAGTCACACACCTTCAATATATGTGCAATGCATTTTTAAAAAAACGATGAATTATTTATCTTTGATACATTATTTTCCTAGTTTGTAACTGGTTATACGGCTTTGTCTTGCCACTTTCAGGTTAAACAGAAATTTACGAAAAAAACAAGAATATTAATGAGAACTTAGATTCTGGAAAACTATATATAAATTGTCACCCTTCATAGAATAACGGAGTAAATTTATTGAGGTTTGAAGCAAAGACGCAGGAATTAGATTATTAAATAAGTTATGTTTGAGAGGGAAGACAATATATAGGAAAAATCTAATCTTTTCTAATTGTGTTAATATTTTCTTCTTTATATGTCCTGAGAGAATTGTGTTTTGTTTTAATTAGCTAATCCTTTTCATACACAGTTTTAATTGGTGAACATTTAATAGTGTACCCAAATCCGTGTAATAATTGGAAATTAGTGAGTTTAAAAAAGTCAGTGATCCCTAACGGTCTTGAAATTTTTTCGTTATTTTACACTTTGTTCAGATTAAACTAAGGCAAAGTTTCTCAACTTTTCAATGATTGCGCTACAATTTTCATTCATATTTTTCATCACTCACTCCATACACTGACAATGTAAGAAGTAAAAATCCATTTCAATTATTTTCACAATCCTAATTACAAATCTTTCAAATTACCAAAATTTTAAAAAAAATGATTAATGTTTGGTACCATTCTTCACGAAAAGTTCTGATTTGTGGGGATAGTTCTGGAACGTATGCTCGGCCATGATGCGAACATGCAGAAATGGTGCATCTCGTTCAATTTCAACCAGTCTCATTCCAGCCAAACCTTTTATTAATATCAAGTTTATCTTAAAGGTATATGTTGTAATTTGAGAGTTATCTACAATTCACACAAAATATTAAGCATACATGGCAGTAATTTCATGCAGTCATGGATGAATTTAAAAATGGGCATAAGCATGCATTAGACTGTAGCGAAGCATCAAAAAGTGTGCAGGTCTCAGCGTGAATCTTAAAATAAGATCAAGGAAATATTCTCACGAATACTTAAATTTGTGAATGAAGTTGAAAGACCCATGTGTATCATTTGCTGTTGTTGAAGATAGAGTGAAAACGTGATAAGCTTAAACGATATTTGAAAACGTTTCACAGTGAGTATGTTTGTTAAGAAAACACGAGAATTCTTCAAATAAAATTTAAAATCATATAAAAAATTTAAATTTGAAAAAGTTTAGCTTTTGAATTTAATAGCTTTATTTATCTCTCACACAAATTTCATATAAAATAGCTTTGTATAAAAATAAATAAAAAAAACATAGGTAAGGAATTTATTTTGCCAGCTGCTATTGCTACTGTAGAAACTATGCTTGGAAATAGATTTGCTTAACAATTGACTTCACACCTCTAGTTTATAGTATTTCTTTTGTCAAATTTGTGATATTGCTTAAGATAAACAGGATGAGTTTTTCAGGAATTAGCGAGACCAATGGTTTTTAATTAAATTTTATGAGGCAACACATATATTAGTAGATACTAATTTTATTGCATTTATTTAACTTTCTCATGAGGAGTAAGTAGGACTACTTTTCTACAAACCTATGGAACTAAAATAAATAAATAACATTAACATTATCTGCTGTATTAAAAGACTTTTAAACGAGGCAAAGATATAGTGAAAACAGTTGAGTGGAAATATATACTGATAAAGCTCGTTAAATGTTTATGATTTACCAAACACATTGTAGTGCATATTTCCAATTGAAACAAAAATCACTACATTGTGTCCGGACACGTTGCATGGCTTAAACAGAAGCTCAGTCTTCTAAAGAAAAGAGAGTCCTGTTGAATATTGTACTAACAACGGTTGTAACCATAGTAAATTACATAAAAGAGGAAGATCCTCAAAATTAAGAAACTGTTCAGGTACTTTGTAAAGTGCTCTATCAGAAGACATAAATTATCAGTTATTCACTTCAACTCTTGTTTTCATTTGAAGGGGCATAAAATTTTCTTTTACTTGTTTTCTGAACTGAAAAAAAAATATCAACACTCAGCAGGTAAACTGCGTGTTATGTTTGTGCCACTGACCCCTGATATATGGTAGTTTTAATCATTCAAAAATAAGGGAAATCAACTTACATGAATGTCTCATCCTGAAGAAGAGTTTCTTCTCGAAACTAATATTTGGGGGGGGGGTGAATGTGAATAGTTTGAAAACTAGAAAAATACAAATATCTCAAAATTTTTGTATTTCATTACTTAGTTTTATTTATAACTGCGCTGTGTAACCGTACAAGTGAAGAAAAAATGAACCTATTTCTTCTCCATACTGAAGGTTACTTCAATCGATGGCTTCCTGAAACGAAAGAAGTCACCATTTATTGTTGTGTTTTGAAACATTATGTACAAAAGAATAAAATAATATGTTGAATAATTTTTTTCTAGAATTTCTGTGTTATTTCTTTGTAATAGTTAGTTTTTCTACTTATACTAATTCTGTCCATACGCGAGGAGTATTGCAAAAGTTATTTAACGGTTCACAATTTTAGCGAAAATACATTGGTGAACAGAAGAAGAGTAGGGGAACATATTAAAATGCTGATTTGATATGCAAAGTGTTATCAATCCCATAATGTTACAATATCCTCAGATTTATTTGGATATATAGTTGATAATGATGTTTATTCCTATTTCTGTTGTCTCCGATCGGTCTATAATACTAATCCACAGTCGGAGCTGCGAAATTGGTAGAATTAGAACTTAAAAATATTTTATAAAACTTAGAAATTTTTTTTATGTTCAATAACTTTGTTATGAAAATCAATAGCTTTGTTATGAAAACTTACGTAAAAGACTTTGGTTCTAATTTTCATTGTAAGAAAACATTTCATACACTTTCAAGTTATTGAAGAAAAATGGATTTATTTATATCAAATGCCTGCCCACCATGCCATTAGGCAACGAGCTCTCCAATACTTTTTTACAATGCAGTCCAAATTCTTAAGTGCAGAACACACGTTTAAATAAACAGCGTCCACATGGCTTGTCCAGAATCACACAAAACACATAATAGATAAAGAGTCAAATTAATATGAAAACCAATCAGCACTAAGGCAATTATATACAGTCAATAGTCTAAACTCAGCCACAGCAGCAGCACGAGGGGAATCTGTGACAAAGTTAGGCTTTTAAAGCACCCTCCAAGGTTTATTATTGAAACACCCGCCAAGTTATTGAAGAAAATAACATAGATTATTTTGTTGTTTTATTGAACAATATGTAGATAAGTATTCCGAAAACGCGAGCATGTAGTTCATAAAAATACAGCACAATTTGACTAACCAAAATATTGCAGACTAGAATATTTTCTGCCGTAAATAAATATTTATTTTCATCGCATATTTTGGGATTCACAGTGTATTCTAAATAAAAGATCAATCAAATAATTTGATTGTTATTATCATCAAAAACGCTGTTTGGTTATTTGAATTATATATTTTATTTTTAAATATTTCTTTTGTTCTAGAGCACATACATTTTTCATATTAATTGTATGCTACACATTTTGAATATAAAAAAAACCATCTTTAATTCCATTTCAATCACAGATAAATAGAACCAAATCAGTTGCACATGTTAAACTACTATCCATATTTCAAACGAATAGAAAAGCAATTACATAAGAAGTTAGATCTGATGAAAGAAATGTCTTCATCCTTACAGTATGTCTTTTTATTCCTGTTTGCTGTGACTTGCAATTCAGTATTTTCTTTCAGAACTCGTATTCCTTGGGGTAGTTCTGTGCCCCAGTCATAGTTTCAGGAGGACTATTTGATGTTTTGCTGAGAAAATAATTACCATCGTTCATTTTCACTTACAATTCAGACGAGACTTGTAATTTACAGGAAATAAATTACTCCCCACCCCAGAAGAAGGAGATTAAACAAGGGAGGTCTTTATTAATTCCTCTCTGTTTATGTTTCGAAATACTATAAAAGCTTATTTCCCAGAGTGTCATTGAGACAAAAAAAGAGACAGGGGGTATTTTTTTTTGTCTCATATTAAATTTGAGTGTTTAATTTTTATAGCATTACCGCGCAATGGACTTTTAACAGATTGTTTGTAATAATTTTTTCTTATAATGTGTGTTTCTGAATCAAATTGTTACTTTTCTTCCTTCTTCCATTATATAGGGAAATTAATCATTTCTTTCCATTTCATTTCTGTCCTTTGAATTTTCAAAATAAAGTTACTTCTAAGAAAATTACAATTTTTGCAAGAACTTTAGGGAAGTTTATGTGGATTATTTATGTAAACTGATGAAATATTATTTTTAAATTAAACAATTTACTCTAATTTCTATTGCTTTACACACAATATATCAGAATTATATGTTCACTTTTTGGCCAAAAATAAATAAAAAATTACATGCTTTCCTCAATAAGTAAAGCAGTTAAAAGGATTAATAAAATAAAGTAAAAAATATGTTTTATGTGTTTCAAGAATGTTTTTTAAGATAATGAATTAGAATTCCTTTATAAAAACAGAATTGGTTTACACATATATGCCTTTATTATACTAATAAGAAACTGCTTATGAAGAAAAAAGGCAGGGATTTTTAAATTACGAAATCTGTAAAGCTCAGTTTCAATTAGTGACTCGTAAATTTATACTAGACAAAAGTTCAAACACTTACTTTTCTTTTACTGATTTTTATTGCTTATTTTTTGGAGAAATAGAAAACATCTTAAAACGTAAAATGTATTGGGACAGTTTGAAATAAAAAAATGCCAAATCAAGAATCATACCAAAATACTCTGATTTCCAGGAAAGGAATTTAAATTTGAGAATTACTTCCGATCTTCAGAAACAAATACAGTCTGTTGTACGATAAAGTATGATTGGCATATTATAAGACAGGTAAAAATATCTGTTAAATATTTTTTCCCTTCCAAAACTATTCTTATTGCATAAACAATTTCCTTGTGTTGCATTCTAACACACCAATTCTAATTATTTCATTAAATTTTCCATTAAAATTCCTTTTTTACTTCTAACCTGCAAAATAATTAAATTTAATACTTTGTAAATAGTTGACTGTTAAAGACTGCTAAAATTAATTAAATAAAATTTAATCTAAAAGCAAACAAATATAAAACAGGAAAATTAAAAAACACAGTTTAAGCCCAAAATATAAATTGTTCAACCTTGAAATTCAGAACTGAATCGTGAAATTCTACTTATATATAAAAATAGATAATATATATATTGTATCATTTATTCTACCGTAAAGATAGAAAGAATAAAATAATCAAGGTTTTATTTATATTTTCACAAATTTTATAATAAATTTTTATAGATTTTGATTTTAGTAATATTCTAAAAATACACAAATGAAATATCTTAAGGCATAGTTAAATTATGCAATACCATACACGAATTTGAAAGAATAAACTGCGAATAATTTATTTCTATTATGTCATGACAGATATGATAATAGTTATAACACTTTAAATAGCGAACAGTGACTTTTAGAGTCATTGTTACTAAAAGAAAAATTGAAATAATTTTTTTTAACGAAAAATACAATTAAATATTTACTTAAAATATTACGATTTGTATTAATTTCTAGTAAAATGATAACGTTTTATTCTGAGGAAAGCTAGTTGTAGTAAATTTATATCATGAATAATTTTATACATTTCGCTACAGTAAATATTCTAAACTCATTATTTGATTCTGATGTAAATAATTATAATCACAAAAATAATTATGACTGGAAAAATAATAGAAAAGCCTGTATTCTCAAAGTGTGTTTTAATTATTTTGCTTTTGTCCAAATATATTCATGAAATGTCAGATTTCATACAGGTGCTGCCGAACTCGACTGACAAATTCAAAGAGGTGATAGTAGGCAGTATGGGAATGACAGACAGCCACAGATCATGGGGTAGCAAATCCTGTTTACTCGACGAAAATCGTGGTAATAGAACAGACAATGGACCAGATAAAGGGAGTGTCCAAACGAATGCGGGTATTTACTTATGCTGCTTGAACGCCTCAATAGCGTAAAATACCTTGTTTTTCTACCGCACATCTTCCCGGAGTTGCTGTAAAGAGTACCGATCACTGCGCACCATAAAGTGTGGTTCATGCACGATGGCAGGGACGTCTTAAGACGCTTTGAGGCACTAGGCCTATAAAAGTCTTAAGATTTTTTAAGGCCTTGGGCCCCTATAAAAAGTAAGCCCAACCTGAGATCTTTAAAATTAGACAGTATACACCACGCATTGTTAAATACTCGTTCAAACGGTAATTTAAAACAAATAAATATGCACGACTTACAATCTCAAAAGCTTAGGCACAAACCGGATCGATCGAACACCGCATTTATACTAAATGAGTTGAAAGATTGCTTATGGTATTAGGCCTAGGCCTAGGCATAGACAACGGTCATCACATAATAATACAATCTTACAACTATTGTCGGTTGACATGCAGATTGAAATTTCCTGTTTTTCGGAGAATGTGTAAGGAAACAATATCTGACCACCAAAATTATCCGGATCATGATCTTATTAAGACAGAGTCGAGAACGAAAATAAGGCCCCCACCGAGGGTGAGGCCCAGTTGGCCCATGCCTTAAGACGTTCCTGCACGATGGTGAACCAGCACATTTTTCAAATGCGATGCATAATCGCCTCAGTGATATATATACAGGATCTTATTAAGACAGAGTCGAGAACGAAAATAAGGTCGCCACCGAGGGTGACGCCCATTTGGCACATGCCTTAAGACGTTCCTGCACGATGGTGAACCAGCACATTTTTCAAATGCGATGCATAATCGCCTCAGTGATATATATACAGGATCTTATTAAGACAGAGTCGAGAACGAAAATAAGGTCGCCACCGAGGGTGACGCCCAGTTGGCCCATGCCTTAAGACGTTCCTGCACGATGGTGAACCAGCACATTTTTTAAATGCGATGCATAATCGCCGCAGTGATATATATACAGGAGGTGAATTGGATTCGGCGGACCTGTTGGCTTGGCCTCCACGCTGTGTATGAAACGTCTTTGGCTACAATGGAACCCGGATCATCCTCGCGTTAACTGACATCACCAGCACAACGGATTTGTTTAAACAGGTCTGGCAATCCTTCATCCCTCGATGTAGGCTGTACTATGACCTACGCGGCTGCAACTTCGAACAATTCCTGAGACAATCACTTGTCGTTGCATTTTTGACGTCAGGCTGTGACACATTGTTCGTATTGTAAACATGCTTAATATCTAATACGAGGATATCTGGGAAGTTTTAAAGATACGCGCAGACGATAAGCTACAAAAATATCAACGTTTTAATTTGAAAATACAAAGTATTTTAACACAGCAGACGACTTCTTAATGACTTACTTTAAATTGTTTTAGCGTAGAATAAATTTTAGACAGAAATTTAAATGGAGTTGACGCGAGAACATTACCGTGCAATGATTTTCTATGATTTTGAAGCTGGAATAAATCAAGAGGAATGTTTTCAATTAGCATTTGGTGATGAATCTCCATGTCGGGCTACCGTATTCAGATGGTTTAAAGAATTTAGCAATGGTCGCAATTCTCTTCAAGATGAAGAACACACAGGAAGGTCGCGGTCAGCATTAATCCCAGATAATGTGTCTACCATACGAAAAATGTTAATGGGTGATAATCGCTGTACCAACCAAATGATACAGAATGAACTTAACGTTGGATCCGCAGCCATACAAAAAATTATTCACATGAAGAATTACGTATGAAAAAGTAGTATAACTTTAAAAACCTAGGAGTATCTCAAAAATTTCAGAGTGACCCTCGTAAATCTATTTATACCTCTTATTGCCCCATTTAATTCCACTCTACATCAAGAACTGTATTACTGTTTTTGCAAATAATTCCGCCTTGCACTATATGCCAATCCATGCTCTATGATGATTTGCCATTCCCATGCTGCCTAGTGTCACCCCTCTGAATTCATCGGACGAATTTGGCAACACCCTGCAAATATTATACAGTAGAACGTCGTTTATCCGAACCAGTTTTTTTTTGCCAACTACATGCACTGTACATGAATATGTTTTCGAACATTGCAATACTCAACAGTTGCTTCGCGTGAGTCCAAAAGTGACGGAAAAACCCAAGGTGAGGGATATTTGACGAATTTCAGTTGTGTGATTTGGTAAACATCTCCGCTGAGTATTAGGTCAGTTTGTTTCCAACTAAGGGGTGTATACGTGCTCTTTTGTTGAGTTCTGAACTGCTATGTCTTCGAATTCAAAACGGAAGCACAACGTCTTGAACATAGAGACAAAACTTGAAATATTGAACCGTCTCGCGAAGGGAGAAAGAACCAACAACAACGAAAGTAGCAAGGGTCCATGAAATTCTGACGCGTTTTCTGCTTTAGAGACAGCTATGGACTGGTGCGAACAACAATCAGAGTGCTGTCCTACTCAACTACTGTTGCTCAAGAGAATCAGAGACCTTGCAGCAAAACAAAATGAAGATGTACAATAGTACAGCGAAAAATAAGTTATTATCCACAATAAAGGTAAAATTACGGCATTTTGCACCTATTTTGCTATTTCATCAATTCACGTTTTCTGCATGTGATGATTTTCAATATTCGTATAGTGCCCGGTTTCATATACTGCATGGATCGCTTTCGGTTTTCGGTTATCCGAACGGTGTCCGGTCCCAATTGACTCGGATAAACGACGTTCTACTGTATAAACTTATTGACCCGATATGCAATATATACATGTGATAAATTCAATTAAAATTTAAATATTTGGATCTAAACAGATAGCAATTTTAAAAAAAATCACCCCGTCCTAAATTAAATGAATATAAGTATGTCTAATTAATTGGGTAAATTCCAAATTAGAATAAAAAAATCTTTCGGATATATTTTTTTATAAAATTCCACAACTCAGAACAATCTGTCGCATCATCATGCACATGAGTTTTTAAAAACAAGAAATAAGTGCCTCATTTTCTTTTATATTCTTATGGTCAATTACTGATGGAAATACAGGAATCTTTTTACATACTTTACTTAGAAAAAAAGTAATTTCTAACTTGATTAAAATTATTTTTGTCTCGTTTCTTTGTTTCTTTTTAGAAGCTCATTAAGGATCTTTTATTAGTTGTCTCAAGAATATAATCACAAGAAGTGACAATGAAAAGAGGGTAATTTAATTATCATTAATTGTGTCTATATTTTTTTTTAAAGAGATACGTGTACTTACCACGATAATTTAATTCAAAAAATAAAGCATGATAGAAGCAAGAATAATGAGTTTAAAATTGTTTGCACATGTAATTTAATTGCTCGTTCTTGATAATTGATTTTCCCTGTGTATCTGTTAAAAATAATTTGATTTATAAATGGAAAATATGGTATTGGTAAATTGTGAATTGGAAATTGATCATAATCGCTAATTCTTTAAGCAAAGGCTAAATTAAGAATGTTTAAAAGTTTTAGAAGTTTTTCAATTATATTTTCGTTTTGTTTAATTGATATTTTGAAATAAATTCATGAAAATTAATTGTTTTTTTATTCTTACCAGAAAATGATATATTTGAAAACATTAAAATAAAACTATTTTTTTCTTTAATAAAAATAGAAATCATGCAAATAAACAACTTAATTAAAACATAATTATCTATTAAGAGAGCCAGGTCATCATACACATTAAAAAATCGATTTTGCAATTTTAGTATTAAAAATAGTGCATATTTTTCTGAATCTAAAACTACATAACATTTGTATGTTGGTTGATAAAATGACCTTAAAATATGAAAAAAGTAATTGACAAAAAAATGTAAACAAACGTTTACAAATGTTTAGTTTTTTCACTTTTTCACTGAAAGCATAATTTTTTGCTTATACGTACACTTATATAAAAAAAAAACTATTGCACTATGTGATTACAAATTTTTTATAATTCTATACAGGATATATGTGCATATCGTGAATCGATTTCTTTTAGTCGAAGTACAGCATAGTTTTTTCAAAAAGTAGTTTTATATAAGAATAAAGGGGAAAATAACAATTTTCTTCAAAATTGCTATGTTTTACAATTTTTTAAAGAACCTATCTTAATATTTTACTAAAAAAATAGCTTCACTATATTTTTTGTATTATTTTATATAAGTGCAAAAAATATTTTATATATTTACCGGATACTTTTTTTTATAAAAAATGGTACCTAAGCATACACGTGTATTATAAAATCTCAAAAATTATGTCGAACTTAAATTAAACAGAAAAAAAAATTAACTAAGAAATTATTTTGTATTTCTACAGAATTATTAAAATAACTTTTTTAACATCACAAAAAAATCTAAGTTCTATTGGAAATTTTAAAATATGTTTATCCCTTAAACAAAGAGTTTTGTTTTTGGTATTTACTCTTTCGAGCAGCATGTCCTGGTACCCTTAATAAATGTTTTTCGTTATGTTTGCAATTATTTAGACATTAATATTTTCTTAATTTAATCCCATACTGAGTGGCCAAATTATTATGACCATCTGACTATCATCGTAGATCTGCTATAACTTCTCGTAATTGCCACTAGAGGGCGAGAAAGCTATTAATATGGAATGCAGGAATAGTGAGGCATCAATTGTACTGTGTTTCTTGTGTAAAAATAGAGTGAAAAAAACGTGATTTAGCAGTGTTTGAACGCGGGATGTTTGCAGGGCTCAAAGCGTCGGAACCAGTATCAGCAAAACGGCTGCACTTGTGAAATATTCGAGAGCTGCAGTTATTAAAGTTTAGAGAGTGGATTCTCAAGAAGAAATCCGTTTCTCAACGTCAGGCTTGTGTCGTTACAGGCTACTAAGTTGGCTCGGAAGGAAGAATTATGAAAGTTATCCAGTCCAACAAAAAATCAATCGTACTTCAAATTATGAGGTGCAACTTCAAACGTTTCTGAAAGGACTATTCGTCGAACGGTACACCATATAGACTATAGTAACCGATGACCTGTTTCAAAGCCTATATTGATTGCCTTGAACAAGAACTCTCACCTCCAATTCGCAAAGCAGCACAAAGATCGGACTGCAAAAAGAGTCACGAGGGCCTATTAATTAGGTTTTCAATCACACCATGTAAATGGTAAGGTGCGAATATGGAGAAAACAGAATGAAATTACGAACCCCATCTACATTGATTGCTCCACTTTTCAAGCTGGTGGAGGTAATATTGTGTTTCGGGTATTTTTCTTGACATTGCATGGGTCTTTTGATTCGTGTGGAAGAAAGTATGGGTTTTTAAGCGTTATCGCAGATCAAGTACATCATTTTATACTTACAAAGTACTCTGTCAGATATGGATATATTCAGCAGGACAAAGATTTCAACTATACATCTAGAAGGAGCATTAGAGAAACTTTACCTTGCTCACTGGGCCTGCACAATCACCAGATTTCAATTCATTTGAGAACCTTTGGGATGAAAGCGAACGATTTATCTGGAAGTTAAATCCACTACCGTCAAATCTAAAGGTATTAGAAAGTTCAGTTCATCGGATAGATCTCAAAATTTTCTTATCTCATACCAACAGCTCATAGAATTCATGCCAAGAAAATTCTATGCAGCACTAACGGCAAAATGTAGCCTAGTATTGTTTAGAAAGGGTGGTCATAATAATTTGGCTACTCAGTGCGTTTGCATAAATATGTGTCTGTGTATGTATATATCAAAACGCTCACCAGAAAGAAATGAGCAATACTAATCATTATAAAGTGTACAACAATACGAAATGAAAAATCTAACCATTCTTTCTGTTAATTTGGAAAGAATATCTAATAGTAGTGAAATGTATCTTTCAATTAAATCAATTTAAAGAAGAAAAACTCACACATATACAAACGCAAAGAACTGCAAAATTTTTGGAACTGTATTTACCATTCAAATAAGTATGAAGAAATTCTTTGGTGAGGGTATTAATCTTAAAATGAATATTTCAAAATATATTTCTTTAACCTTTTTACTGACTTACTATCTGGCTACAAAAATAACTACACAAAGTAATTCAAACCAAGCAATTTGAAGTGAATATATAAATTGAAGTAAAATTGCCTAAGGATTCAATTATTTTTATTATTTAATACGATTTTCATTTCATTAAATATAAATGTAGTATGAAGGTACATTCCCGATATCTTTTTATTAGAAGGGTAAGATATAATTGCATGGGAAGCACATAAAAATTTAATTCAAACTAAACGTTCACAAGGGAAATGTAATAATGGATTCGTTCAATGTATTGAGAAAAATTAAATCGCGAAATTTAGTTTTATTTTTTGTTTATTTTCATTAGATTTTGTATCTTTTAAAAATAGGAACTAGAAATAATTATTGTAGCTGCTTCGGAATTTTTTTATTTTCCTTAAAAATGTATTTAAAATAGTTTGTAAGCATTCTTATAAAGGTGAGGGGAGAGTTAATAATATGGTTGTACAATATATTGAATCAAAATTAAAACCTTGGGCTTCTAAGACTTACATAAGAGCTTAGATGAATAAATGTATAAAAATGAGATAAATTGATCCAAAAAGACACGCCAAATGAGAAGATATTAAATGAAAGGCAAACAGAATAGAAATTTAGAAATAACTGCTTCTTGTTAAAATTACGCAGAACACATTGCAGGTTGTGGAATTTGTATTTTTAAAACCGGAGAGAATAACTTTTAGAATAATTTTGTTTTCATTTATTGTCAGTGCTCACTCTTTATTTTCGTATAGTAAACATTCAATTGCTTGTAGTAAATATTTTACCTTTCGTTTTTCATCCGTTTAAATTAAGGTGTATCTGATAAAACTAATAATAACAGAGAAATGGAATGGAATTCTTGTCAATCAATATTTATGGAAATGATTAAACATTTTTTAAATTTTATATAAAAGAAAACGAGTAAGTTAAAATTTACTTTCCAAAGTTATAATCTTTATTCTGCTAAATGTTTCTTATTCGAAGATGACAAAGATATTTTTCTTTTTGGACTATAGAAAAATAAATTAATTCCTATCTCAATATTAGGAGTTTATATATTTGCTTGACTTTATTTTTAGATTACATTCCAATGTCCCATTCTGATCTCATAACATACAAATTTACGATAATCATTTCGATTGGTTTAAAACTGCCTCAGAATTGCTTTCACAATTAGTACCGGAAGAAAATTGTTAACTAGTAACAATCGATGTAGTTTCACATTTCACTTCGAGAAAATTGCTTCCGCGAAACTTCCTTGTTTCGAAACAGGAAATGAAACACAACATTAGAATACTATTAGCTCGATTACTACCAAGTAATTTGCTTCTCTTAGCTGAATGTTGTTCAGGTGCAAGAACTTCACTTTCAATAGCTAGAATTCAAGTAATTAATCAGAAACATGTTATATTGCAATTGAATTTGCATAGGTTGGTTGGATTATTTTTTGCTCTTGTGAGAAATGATACATTTAATAAAAAATTTTAAATCGTTTTGTTTAATTTAAATTGAAGTAAAACTGATATTAACAGTTGTATATAACAAATAAAAGTTTTATTCTAATGAATTAGCAACTTGACCCTTCTGAATTATTCATCAAACAGAATCCAATTTAAGCTTCTCCATTCAGAACAGAACAGAAACTGACAATTATTTCACTTTAAACTTGATGTGGAATTCGAAGATCATGTTTAAAATGTTTTTACAGCTGCTTCGGTATAATGAAAAATTATTCAGTTAAATGCTGTATATACATATACTATGCACTTGTGTACTTACAGAAAGTACATTAAAACAATTCAACCAATTAGAATGAGCATATAATACTTACCTGTAACTTAATTTTTTGACATAAAACAGGATTTAAACCACTAAATATTTTTTTCTTGAATAAATTTTAATCCCTCTAAAGCAAATCTAGATAAACTCTAATAAAAGAAAAACTTATTCCTTAAGCAGTCAGAAATAATTAAATAAAATGAACACCATTAAAACTGTGTTTCTATAAACATGTTATATTCCTTTAATAATATTCTTCAGCTTATTTTCGACTAATAGCATACAGTATTTAATTCAGTAACGAACATTTTCAAAAATTAATAATTTTATAAAATTGAAAATATTTTAACAATTATATGAAATCACACACAAAGATGTATGAACTTTCTGATAACTTTGAGCCTAGAAAAGTTTAAAACGCGTCGAACCTTTTAGATTGCAGATTGCAATTCTAACAATAGCAAATATTACCATATATTAACATATCGCTAATTAAATAGAAAAAAGTCACGTCTTACTAATATATTATGTTTTCTGCTATTCATCTTAGACTATGGATATATTATTGGTTATTGATTTTTTAATATCCTTTCAAATCGTTTTACAATTATTGATTTAATATCAAACTCTGATCAAATTATGCTTTCCCATTTCCTCGAGAGAATTTGATTTGCTCTTAGTAAAGAAATTAATATCAAAACTTAAATGGCAAATTTATAAAAATTAGATTCACGATAATAAAAATTAATTTCAAGTAACTGAGATCTAATTAACAAATGCAAACTTCATGCATAACTTTCTTATTAAAAAAGAACAGGACGAGAAACACGTGGCCACTCATTGCCATGCTGAAACGTACCCATTCGAATGCCTTGGAGATAGGGCAGATCCACGAGCCAATACACATTCGAAAAGAAATCGCTGTAATTAATAAAATTGTCTATACCATAATGTCATCGAAGTGTGTATCTAAAGGCACCCCCATATCATCACTACAGGTGATGGATTAACATGATAATGTCGAGTGCAAGTTGTCAATATGCGTTCTTTCCGGTAATGACGTACATAGACGAGCCTACCATGATACAGAACCGGTATTCTTTTGAAAACTGGATGTGACACTTCACCTGCGTTCTGGTTCGTTGATAATCAGATCAAAGAAATCTTGGCGTGCTGACAATTAATGGTGCTGGAAACGCCGTTGTACTGTCAGGGCAGACCCCCCCCCCATTTGATGTCCTCAAAACAACCCCGATTCCTGATTCAAGATTCGTGGTTTAATTATCTGATTCCATAAAGCAACGTGGATAACATGTTATTAGAGGTTATTAGAGATGAGGGGCCTTTTTTTTAAGATATTGCACAGAACCCTCCTGATGTCATCGATTCGATATCTTGTGGCAGTAATGGGATCTCGATCAACGTGAGTATTGACAGTGTTGGGTTGCGAAACACCATAACTTCGGTAGACTGAAATTCTATCTCACTCAAAGTCATACACGTTATCGTAGGCATTTCTGCTTACGCGAGACATAATAACAATTTTCTATATCAGGAAAAAATTTTTTAAATACAATTCTTGTATAAGAATCTTGCTGTATACAATCTGTTTTATTGTACACAACTTAAATGGCGCCATCACCGACTGTTTTTCATGAAGGCTTAGAAATGTTAATACTTTGCATATTATAGTATATTCCATTTTTGTTATGGGGGATGTCACCTTTCTGGTGTAACGATTTTGATGACTAATAGTATACAATAAAATTATAAAATACGAAAGATTTATAATTATCAGAATTGGTGCAATTTATTGCAATTTGCTTATCAATATTAAAAGGAGATAACTTTTAACCAATAAATTTTAAATATCAGAAAGGCAAAATGTTTGTAATATATGTTCTATTTGAAATGATACTTTTACTTTGGAAATCATTTTTGCGTCAGAAATACAGACTGGATATAACTAAAAAAATGCACTAAAATCATATACTTTAAGTCTAATACAAAACATGCACCATTAAAAATTTATAGGCTGAAGAAGGGGATGGATTTTTCGAAGAACCAGCATATATATATTCGATACAAAGATCCCCTAGAAAAATATCACAAGCTTGTTTATATATTGGTCAATTTATATATAGTGTTGATGGAAAATAGTTTTGAGGTATAAGAGTCTTCAAATGCATTTTCAAATCTTTTTCAACTTCACTCTCAATTGTCCTTCGGCTAAGGTATTGAAACATTTTTAAATATGAATTTCTATAATGATGTTTTTTTCTTTTCTTTTGCTTTTCATAATTGTTGTTAAGTTGTAAAGATATTAATAAATAAATTATCATATATTTTTGAAATACACTGCAATTATAAATAATATCATGGATTATTGATTGTATTTTTATGTAAAATATTTTGAAAAATGAAACATACCTTTTGAAAACAAATTTAAAAGAGGATAATTTGAGTTCAAAATTGTGTTTCAATAATTTATATTTTCATAAAAAGTAGTATGGCAGTCCTTATGAATTAAATCTCACTATTCGTATCACTGCGTAAAACTTATCCATTTATCGACTTCTATTGTATTACTTTATGAATAAAGAAAATATTTGCTATGGTAGGAATTTTTAAACTTTGTTATATAGAAACATTTAATGCATTTTTGTTATTACAGTACATACTGTATTTGTGGAATAAAATTCCAATATAATTCAAATAAATATCTGGAAAACCTGATTATAAGGATTATTTATTTGTAATAGTGAAAATCAGTGTAGCTGGCATTTTTCAGATTCTGTTATTTTACAAAATTTTTCGATAGAAGAAATAAAATGCTTTCTTTAGATATGAGCGTAGCATCATATATTCTCTGGTGTATTTTGAACATTACTATAGGTCAGATTAGTACCTAATTAACTGCAACATAAAAATTGTTTGCAAAAGAAATGTAAACATATACTGACTTCATAAAGGAAATTAGGATAAATTTTTACAAAAAGAACTTTTTTTTTTCTTTTCCTAGCAACTACAGAATAGCTATTTTTTTGAAGATGGACCTCTAACTATTCCTCCTGTATTATTTTAAACATTTTCTTTTGTATTTATGCCTAGAATATACATTCTAATTCATTTAAAACGGCACTTCACGCGCAGGGTATGTCATACCCATCACCTAACTTTTTTCAAGATCCCCTCTAAACCTTTTTCGGAAAATGAATAAGTTCTCGTGTAGCTGACTTTAAGGCCATATCCTTTAGAGGGGTCTTCGCTTATAGACGAATTCTAAATACATATTTTTGGATACCGCCTCTTCGGGTATGTCATACCCTGCGCGTGAATAGCTGTTACTGTTCTGAATGTATGAGCCCATTTTAAAATATTTCCTATGCCTTGGCGCATTATTGTAGTTATGATGAAAAAATGTGATGTTTTAGTAATTTAATAGATGTGGTGTTTAATAGATACAATACAACAGTATTTTAGGATGAAGAAAAACTCTTTGCGAGGATGATGAGTATAGAATCGAACAATGAAGAGTATAATAGCAATTATGATTCTATGATCCCTCTGCTGTAATCTATCCAAATAATTTAACTGGGGATTAATTATCATCCTTGATATATTCAATGAATTACCACATTATATTCAATGGCTAGAAAATGCAATCGTTAGCCTCTGACAATATTTTTTGTTTTGTTGTACGTTGAGACAATAAATGCGAAAATTATTTTGTTAAGTAGTCAGAAACCACCGGCTGAACATTGAACCAGGCATTGATTTCTGAAGTGTTTTGGATTTCGATTTATTGAAGAATGTAAAGAATGTAAAAACCAACAAGCACGAAATTTAAAAAATGAGATTCAGTGAAAACATCGAATTTACTCGCGAAGAATACTGAAGTAGTGTATAAACAATGTACTAAATGCCTTAATAAAAAAACATAAACAATTAAATTGACGTATGAAAAGTGTAATAAACATATTGTATTTCCTACTTTTCTTCCTTTTTCACCTTTGTATGCAAATTTTACGGTAAAAACAGAATGTAAGCACCTTTGGGTGTGAGATACCTTGCGCGTGATGTTAAGGTTATTTTTTTCGTGCATGAAGTGGCCGGGTTAAAGACTCATTTGTTGAAAAGACACTAAATTGAAAGATAAAAACCCACAGTTGTCTAGCTTTGTTCTCCTTGGGAAAGAATACTGATGTCTCTTAGAAGGGGGATTAAAATTGCTCTGAATATCGCCTACCTATATCGGTGCCACTTCTTTAACTAATGCGAGTATTATATATAGTATTTAATTCCAGTAATGTCGACATGGCTATTGATAAAGACACCAAATGGGATGTATTATTTTCCCCCAATTAGATCATTTCAGTACACAAATACAAGTTTGATTGGATTGCGCTAGATTGTAAGTTATCAGTTGTAAGGTCCCTTTATAGATTGATTCTGCACTCCAATAAGTATTACTGTATTCTTCTCACCCAAATAAAATGATCTCTTTGTCTTTCTGCCAGTTATTCAATTATCTTCTTTTACAAAACATTGTTCAAAGGCTTATGAAAATGAATCCAAACATAATAGAGATAGTTCTAATAATTTGATTCTAA
The DNA here is from genome assembly GCA_019973975.1 of Trichonephila clavata. Taxonomy (NCBI): domain Eukaryota; kingdom Metazoa; phylum Arthropoda; class Arachnida; order Araneae; family Nephilidae; genus Trichonephila; species Trichonephila clavata. The sequence continues at coordinate 66,160 of BMAO01006335.1, read as the reverse complement.
TTTCTGGAGTCAAATTTGCCCTTTGAAGGTTTTGTTGAAGTGAAAAGATATTTATGTTAAGGTTTTTATCTAAAAAATTGCTGTTGTTGATCCTTACTTTGAATTTTTACTTGTTTGTGATCTTTTCCGGGAGAACTTCAGCTAAATATCCCAGTTTTTTAACGTAACATTCATATGGAAAAGAAAATTTGAGATTGTAGATTTTTAAGTGTTGCAATGTATGAATTTTTCAGACTGCTCCTAGAAATCAATGGCCTTCCCATCATCAAAATTCCTTATTTTAAAAAAAAAAATACTTTTTTTCTTAAATCAATTTTGAAGTACCAAATATCTTTCAAAATTTCATTTAATCGTGGAATTCGTTTTACTCTGGAATTTAATGAACGTTTTTATTTTTATTTTTACTTTACGAAGTAAATATTTGTAATAACTTCCTACGGCATTTAATTTTTGTTATCTTCCTTTGCATGTAAATAATTCCGGGCTGTTTTTCTTTTATAAACATGCGTATTTACAGAACTAATATTTGAAAAAAGGATATTTTTATTTATTTGGCTGGTTTCACTACATACACTGGCCTTCGAAAATTGCGATGAGTTTCTTATGTCTGATTAAAAAACAAATGTATATGGCAACACTGTGCAAAATTAAACTTTTTAAAAGAAACCTCCTACATTAGTGATTCTCAGCCGCTGTGCCACGGCACTTAAGTGTGCCACCAAATTCTTGAAATGCACCCAAGGTTATTTTTTTAATTACACTAGTCAACATCAAAATTGTTTCGGGCTCAAAAATAGTTTATTATGAAGTATTTTGGTCCGCTTAACACGAAAGTCATCATAAAAACTTCAGATTAGCTCTTGTTTTCAAGAATCAGAACTCCTTATTCATAAATAGCTGTATTTTTACTCATCTTTACTTTTTGTATATAATCTTTTTGATGTTCATTTGATCTGGTAAATGTAAGCTCTTGCCTGAGGATCGATTTTTATTTCGTCGAAAGGCGTGTAACCGCACCAGCTTTTTTCAGGTGTGTTTTGAGTCTAACCTGGAGCATCAGTAGAACAAAGAACAGGCAATAGTTCACGATTCAAGTGATATTCACTTTTTTCATCTTACAACTCAAGGTAAATGAATTCAACTATATTTAGGTCTGAAAGATAAGTGTGGTATAAAGAATTTTAGACAGCAACAAGGCTGAGAATTATTAACAATTGGCGAAAGAACTCCTACAAAATTTTTATGACCCAGGATGCAATATGTCTCAATCCTGGAGACATATCCTGTTACGATCCATTTTTTCCATTCCTATCTTGATTTTTTTCCTAAAAACTATGGAATTGTAGGCGACGTGAACACGTGGAAAGGTTTCATCAAGATATCACAGCAATTGAACGTATATATCATGGTCGTCGGGATGAATCAATCTTCGCAAGTTACTGCAAGGAGTTCGAAGGAGTCAATTAAATCATTTTGGATTAGTATTAGAGGTGATTATCCCATAATATTAAAAAAAGTCATATCGATAAAATTATTGTTACACTTTTCAACAGCTTATTTGTGTGGATTTGGATTTTCAGCATTAATAAATATAAAAATGAAAAATGGATCAAAACTTTTAAATGTAGATGTAGAAATGATAGTGACATTATCATTTTTACGACCGTACATAAAAGAAATTATCAAAAATCATCAAACTCAGATTTCGCATTTAATGCATTCTTATAACTAATTTGTAATTAATTACTGAATAAACATTTTGTTCTGTTTGTAGTATATATTTCATTTAACTTTGAAAATTACTATAATAAACTATTTTACATAGTATATTATAAAGAATTAAAACTCTTTTAAACTTATTTTATTGTTAACGTGCAGCCAAATTTTGAAATGGTTAAAAATGTACCACAAAAAAAAAAGAATTGAGAACCATTGTCGTACACTCTTTTGACAGTTTTAGCGAGTATTGTATAACATTTTCCATTGCTTGTATCTTTGTTTTCTTCCTATTTCTCTCCTTTCTCCTCTTTTATTCTTAGCGTGTTTGACTGAAGTATGCAAAACATATTTTTTTTTATTATCCAAGGTGATGAATGTTTTTTTCGAATGCGCTCTATGTTTTATGGACAGATCTATTTGAAGATAGATAGAAGAGATACTATCTTTTATTTCTGTTTTGTCTTTGGAAAAAAATATGTAAAAATATAGGCTGCTTTTATGTCTCAAAAATATTCAATGGGGGAAAAAATAGCAATGTCGTACCACAGTAAAAGCAAAATAAGAAAAACACAGAAGTATATAACTAGATTGAAAAATGAAATAAAATTTAACTTTACTCATTTTGTCATGCTAAAAATGGAAAGTAAAACTATTTAATAAGTTCTAAAAATTACACAAGTATTCATATCATAGTACAATGTTAATTGTATGGTGGAATAGCCAGTATATATTACATATTAAAATTATAAAACATATACTTTTATAATATTAGCATAAATATATTTAAATAAATGGATATGTGTTAAGATCTAAAGCATATTATCATTATTTTTTAACAAAATAGATCAATATCTCGAACAAACATTTTTCATAAATAAAATTACTAAAATAATTTTCGTGTGAATAATTTTGTTGGAACCTAATTGAATGTTAAGAGTAATATAAATCATTTTAAGTTGCAATCACAATATAAGGAAATTAAGTCTTTAAGAATTCCGAATTAGTTTATATATCACACTAAATCCTATAGCATGTCAAACATATTACTGTTATCTATATAAATCAAAGTATTAGGGTTTTGAAACCAATTATCTGATTAAACATTCTAGGTAATTTTTTCTGTTTGGCTTAAGTTATTTTTAATCTACGTACACGAATAAATAAAATTGAAGTGTTTGTTTGTAAATTAAAATTAACAGCTTTTTACCAAACGCATTTAAAAGTGTATACGGTATTTGTATAAAAAAATTAAGTTTTGTCTGTCTTTCTCTCTGTTTTGACTATAATCTTTGAAACGCTGCTGGATCGATTTTGACGGAGCTTTCATTGGCCGATAGCTGATGTTATAAGGAGGCTACTTTTAAATTTTAGGGGAAAAAATTAAAAAGATTACATGAAAACAACATTAAACCAATTAAATAGTGAACAATATCCGATTCCCAAATAGGGAAGTGTGTATTTTATATATATATATATAAATGGATGTTTGTATAGATAGTCTCGCTTCACTCCAACTCCGTTCAACCTATCGCTATGAAAATTGACATGTTAGTGTACTTTTTTGTGGAGAAGGATCTTGTACTATCTTTTTTGTTACAGCTCCACATCAGGTAACACTACAGCATATCAACATCTGCACCATTCAAGCAATCGCCATGTTGCTAGCGTAGTCGCATAAAATGATGTCAACTTGGCTCTTTACAAACTTAAAATTTAACAAATACGATTGTTTGTTCAGCTTAGATATAAAAAACCGTTTTTTGTTTAATGTACAATTCACGTAAAATTAAATCATTTAAAACTTCTTTATCCTTCAATCTGTGTTATTTAATTTTTCAATTTACTCGTGCGAAGAGCGGGTATACCAGATAGTCAACAATAAAAAATCACGGAAAATGGTGTTTATCACATGATGAATTTTCTTGAATGAATGGATGTGTTATAATTTTTTTTAAAGTAGATTAAGCTCCATTTCAAACCATTTATGTTTGGATGAATATTTGGAATTGTTTTCGTTCTTCAAAATCATTAAATTAATAAGTCTATTTTTCCTCAAGCCAGCGGAAAATTTACTTGTATTTGGAAAAAAAAAAATTTTCTTCCTTATAATAAGTAATTAATATCCATTTAACATGAACTTTATTTTTCTAATTTAGTTTTATAAAAAGGCTTTCTTTTAAAATTCCTGTTGACCAGTAGCAAAATAAAAGTATAAATGTCTAGAAAAAATTAGGATGATTTTAATTTTTTAAGTACTTTATTGAACCTTTCATTATTTCTGAACTAATCATTGTTTAAACTCCATCTTATTAAAGTATGTAATTGTACGTCTTAATAAGGGAAACAGAAAACAATATATAATAATTGCATTGAAAAAAAATGTTTTAATTTGATTTTTTAGACCTTTGAATTTTTATTGACACTTCACATAGCTATAATACAGTCGTTACAACTTATGAACTTTTTTGATAAATTGGGATAAAATAACGCACTATCACACAAAATGAGAAAAATTATTTTATAATTACGTTGAATTTGATGTCATATTATTCTAAATTGGTTAATTGCAAATAAAGTTTGTGGTAAAAAAAAGCATTTCTGTACTATCTTTATATCAGTTTGTTTGCAATTTTTATTTTTATCATTAATTTTTATTTTGAATTTATTTAGTCAATCAAAAAAAAAAAAAACTCTAGAATTTGCTTCAAAATATAGTTTAAACATTGCTGATCATAACTTCATGGATGTTCATTTATAACTTTATTACTTATTAATTAAAAAAAACTCTTGAATAATATGTAAAAATAAACTGCAATAATGTTTCCTTCTTTTAATGAGAAAGTAGTTATATTACTTTATTATAAGCCCCCAAAATGTCATTTTCTGTCATACTAAAATTTATCATTTTTTTTCGTCTTTAGGAAATATATTGAGAAAAGTTAGATAATTATCAGTGAAATATGTATTATGCGGTAGATAATTACATTTATCAGACAAGAAGCAAATTAATTATGTTCCGAATAGCAGACGTTAAATAAACATTCCATAAATAAAAAGACGGTTGACTTACTCATACGTCTGCTTCACAAGAATACGTCCTTTATTTTCTTATCTTTCATGTTTTATTCATTCATGTAGGATACCATATATACTTCTTTTCGTTAGTGGTGTAAGAAATTCCAATAATAATTTTCTCTTCAAATAAATTAAAATAAAATACACTTATGAAATATGAGCAATTTTATTAAATATGGTAGCTTCAAATAATGTAAGCGAATTATAATGATTATACATTAAACATGTCCCACACGTATATTATGTTGTAGTTCATCTATATATACATATAAAAATATGTACATATCTTAAAAACAAATATGCAAGCAGCAATTTTAAAAAATATAGTTTAATATATTTATTTAAAAATCAGTTTATAATATTGTTTTTTAAAAAGTATGTTTAAATTGGGAAATATAATAATCATTTACTATATTGGTTCCATTTTAGCTAATTAAGCTAAAAATTTAACAGATCAGTTTTAATGGTCCAACGTCCCTTTAAACGAATTTTATCTAAACTTTTTCAAATTATAAATTTCAGACATTTTAATTGCCTAACTTAGTTTAAAAAGTAACTTCGAAAGTTAGTAATATGAGTGTTATAAAATTTGGGTCATAAAACTTTTTAAAAAAATTCTTAAAAATTATCTGACGACTGTTACCAAATAAAAGAAAGTTAACGGATTTATTATTACATGGTTATATTTAATACTCTACTAGAGCTTAGTAAATGACAACATAATCATTATTTGCTTCTTATATGTATTATGCTTCTTATATGAAGTACTCAAAGTTTTTGAGAAATAAGGAAGTAAGCTATCTAAATCAAACAGATACGTACTTCAAAACTCACAGAATTGTAGCCCACATATACCGCAGAAAAATAACGATAAATTTCATGATACCGTCTCTAAAATGTTACACCAACAAAGAAGGTTTTTTCTTTACAAAATCTAACGTTCTTTTATTTTGATCTCTAAAAGAAAATATAAAATATATATTATAACCTCTTGAACCTTTCCCATATGTTTAAAGCATTTTCTACTTCCGGTTGGATATTTTTGAAAAGAAAGGCAATAAAATATTTCGGCTCGAGTTTGGGATTTTAATCGTAATAAAGAGATTCTCTGCGTCAACTTTACGACATATCTAAAACTTCCACAGATATTTCTTTGAGATCCGGTCGTACACTTTTCACCGTTGAGAAATTGAATCTCTGATGTCATTACTGTACACATTTTACTGTCGTAAAAAAGTTCTAAGATGTTAAAAATTGAAGAGTTAAAAATATGGATATGTGATAAATCTTCGTTGATGTTGTATATCTCGTTTATATATGTATTTATCTTTTCTATTTCAAAATATCTCACAAAATATGTCTATGTTTTTATTAACTCTCTTTCTTGTCTGTCCAGGTGGAATTTTGTAATTGATTTTAAACTAACTTCCCGAAGAGCTAGAGACTTGAAATTTGGACTATAGCTCAGAAGTGGATGACAATGCATGAAAAAGCAAAAAAAAAAAAAAAAAAGAAGAGAGTTCTAGTCTCGAACCCTGGCTCCCGAAGAGGCGGGCCCCGATTTCAACAAAGGGACCCGTACCTCTGGAACTTACACGAATTTACACAAACAAAGACCACCTGTCGATATGACGAGTTGAGTTGCGTCTCCGTATATAATTTCGTGGCTCTGGGTTCAAAGAGGGGCACCCAGGTTACCGCGTTTTGGTATTAACTCGCTTTCTTGTATGTCTGTCTGGGTGGTATTTCGTAATTGATTTAAACCTAACATCCCGATGAGCTAGAGACTTGAAATTCGGCTATAGCACAGATGCTGATGACAACACATGAAATTTAAAAGAAAGAAGTTCTAGTCTAGAACCCCCGAGCCACCGAAGAGGCTTCTATGTCTGTTCGGGTGGAATTTTGTAATTGATTTTAAACTAACTTCCCGAGGAGACTTGAAACTTAGACTGTAGCTCAGAAGTGGATGACAATGCATGAAAATAGTTATAAAAGCATGGTACATAATTTTTTTTAATTAAGAAAGTTATTTATATGTATTTTTCTTTTCTATTTCAAAATATATAGATAGATACTTCAGATCTTATGTATAGATAAATATTCATTTTTTTTCACAAGTAAATAATAGTAACGATCCTAAGGTGCTAGCTTTAAGAGTATTTTCATAATGGATATCGTTTACTAATTTCAAATTTTTAGTTTAAAAAGATATTTATCTTTATGGTTCCTTTTCTTAAATATTCATTAGCTATAAATGTTACGCATGGCGTATTTTTGTTTGTTTGTGAATCTAAGTAAGAGTGTCCGCCAGTCATGAAGTCTCATATTTGTGGATACCTATGAGAGCAAAAATGCAATAAACTTTGTTTTTGTATCTACATATTTGCATGATAATTTAATTTCGAGAAGAAAACTTGAGCTCTATGTAAGAAATATATTCGATGGCCATAAATTTCGTGCTCAGTGATTTAATAACAGTACGAGTACGTATAACAAAGTAAATTAAAATTAACTAAAATTATCGGTTACATTGGATCAAAAGTAATTTTCTTTGAGGAAATCTGCACGATAATGCTTCTTTTATTTAGTTGTGTGTGTGTCTTTAGTACATGTAATAGTTTGTACACATTTAGTACATTTAATACATTGTACACATTTAGTACATTCTAGTCTATACATTCAGTACATTTAATTATTTAATTGCTTAGTACACTTGATTCTCAAACTTTCAATATTTGCTACCCAATTTACAATCCTAATTTTCATTGTGCCCCCCCCACACCATACAATAACAATGTATTGAATGCAATAAAATTATATTTTGACACTGAGGCTACCCTACGATTTTAATTACAAACCTTGCAGACTCTCAAGATAAGTATTAAATTTTGTATATGACAAACCTATTGAAAGCACTAGTAGTGTTTAAATTTGGTTTTAATTTATTATTGATAATTTAATTATCAATAACACTGTGAAGTACTCATACATTTACAAGTATATAATAACAGTGGGAATGTGTATTTCATTTTTATTATGTCAGAATGAATTTTATTTTACTTCCTTTCAGTAAATTAATACTTATTTTATATATATAAATGTTTTATTTTCGTCTTTTTAATAAGTTCGTACCTCCCTCATAGGGATATCACACCTTCTAGGAGAGTGCGCCCAAGATTTTGAGAAACGTTAACATATATTGCTAAGTAAAAGTAAAACTAATTTGTGGTGTGCAAAATTAAGTAAACTCGCACGTATTCATGAACGCAAAGCACAAACACACATATTTCAAAACTAAATTTTTGTATCCTCTAAGTTTCGAAATGAAATTAATCCTAGAAGTTTACTCAGGAAATACAATAATAGGTACATATTTGGAAGTTCATATTTACATTGCCCTTTAAAAATATCGCTAATAAGCTTCATGCTCTTTAGGTTTGAAAATGGTAAGGGACGTAATGTAAAATGCCTCGTGTGTATTGCAAAACGTGTTTATTAAATTGAATTAATTGTGACATATATTTTAATGCACATTTCTGGTGGTTTATTGTGAACTAACACTTGAATATTGTTCTCTGAAACTCACTATTTTAAAATCAACAAATATATTGTATGTTTTTCTTTTTTTTATTATTGATTACAAAATTAAAGTCATTTTTAATGTTTAAGTCTTTTGTTGATTTAATAATCTAATATACTTGGATAAATACAAGACTCTTAGCGAAAATTTTGTGACCTAAATATATGAAGCATTTTTACAAAATCATATTCAAATCTATATAGCAACAAATATATCTAATACATTTTAAAAACACGATTTTTACAATCTATATGAATTGGAATATATCACTCCAATCAAGCACACAATTGTAAATTGAATGATAATATGAATTGTTGTCATTCAATTCACAATTGGTTAATTGGTATGCTAACGAATAAAAAAGTTAAGACAAAATAGTTCTCAAATGATACTTATTTTTCTTTTCTGGGAATGAATAAAAGAATCATAATCGCCTTCAAATGGAATGTTTTAAAATATTCTGCATATATAACTTCTTTTAAAAATATTGTCTATGATCTTGACCACTTGACGGAAACCAAGTGGTCAAGATCATGGACTAGTAGCTCGCGTGTCATGAGTTCAAGCCTGTTATCGCTGAAGACCCCCCCGTGTAGGAGAGGTCGATGCAGTTTAAAATGTCCTTCCTTTAGTGTGATGTGGAATTTAAGAGACGGGGTTGACAGCTCAGTTGTTGTCCTCCTCACCTGAAATTATAAGGTCCAACCGTCGTGCAGCGTTATAGTGCGAAGTCAATAAAACTCTCAATCTCCTATCACGTTTAAATTCCAACATAATTTTCTTAAAAAACCTCTAACTTCTCTTCTAAAAATTTCTCTAAATGCCTAAGATATAAAACACATTCAAAAATTTTGCTCACATTCATCATATTTTTGCTTAAATCTTAATTGAAAGAAATACTTTATATATTTATATATTAAGGTGAAGAGAAAAATCGTTATATTCTTGTAATCATAATCTTTATCGTTACATTTTTCAAATTCCTTAAAAACGAATTCTTAATTGTTTGGAATATTTAACGATGTACTACTAAAAATGAATAATAATATTCATGGTTTGTACATACATCAGAGAAGAAAAGGGCAATTTCCCCGCTTTTGAATTCATTATTCTATTGCCTTTTTTATACCAAACTTGTTCGAAGCTTCTTGTCCAAGAACATTAAAGGGGCCTTTACATGAATATATTTCATTATTAATTAAGAAAAAATCGCAAAGCAAACATCCATTATAAAAAAGCACTGATAGGGTAATAACTCATTGACTTCAACTCTTTATATATCTTATAATTATTTTATGTAATTATTGTACTAGTTGGAAAAAACTAGTTGTACCAGTTGTCATGTACGGAAAAAATTGCCGTGACATGACACATAGAAAGGTTTATCAGCTGTTGTCGAACTTAACATTCTGCTATCAATGGTGCTTCTACTCACACGAAAAATATCAGAAAATATTAAATAACACAGATTGCTTCAATTAGTAAACGTTGTAAAAGTATTGATTAGGTCTAAATCAGAATTTTCTTTTGCTGCAGCCATTAGGAAGATGTATAAGAAGTGTTGAAATTACTTTCTTCTTCGTTAGTGGGATTATTTATTATTCAACTGAATCAATAATAAGAGAAAGTTTTTGTTTCATTCATTTAATCTATTTAATTTTTAAAAAAAATAATAAAACTTGGGTCTTATGTACTAGTGCAAAAATGCTTAGAAATCATTTCACATTTTTATAAGTTAAATTTGTTAAAAAAATGGTTAATACATTCATAGTTATTGTGTATGTATTATAATGAAGTTAGCAGAAAATTCTGAAATTTTCTATTTAAATTAAAGTTCTGTCTAAAAGTAACTTTATTTTAATCCACTTGGAATGAAGGTACGAGTCAGGCAGGTTCATCATCGATAAGAAAGATTAGCTGATTATGCATTAAAGTTAAAACTATGTTTGTTTAAAAATATATGTCTATGTTGCCAATTACAAAATCCTTTCCGAGTGAAGAGATTTGTAAATATCACGGCCAATTATGTTCTAACCGTGTATTCCTTTTTTTTTTGACAAATTTTTCGGGAACAATTTACATTAGATGGAAATGAACTCAGTTTATCCACATGGTGTCGTGTGGAATATAGAAGGAAAAAAGTTTCAGAAGCCGGTTTAGTTTTCGCTCTCATCACTTAAAAATTATTAAAAATTAAATTATAACTCACTCTGAATTTTCTTTTAATACGACGCGTTGGTCATAAATTCACAAGTTTATTTTCTTAAATATCTTATTCAATTTCGCATCTCATTCAATATCTTTGATTTACATTAATTTCTGAGTTAAAATTGTTTTCCTTTTTATTTGGGCAATAGTAAGTAATTTGCATTGAAAACTGTACATGCTTGTCTTCAAAACTGTGCCTTAATTAAGGGATGAAAGTAATTTAATTGACAAATTCTTTTTTTTTGAAGGATTTCATTGGCAAATTTCTCTCTCGTCTTTAATTATTCTGTTTATCACACTTAAAACAATGCATCGAGACCACTTATAGAACTAGTAGTACAATAGTTACATAGATTAGTTACTTATGCTTCTCTCTTCTCAAAAATTTTAGAATTCTTTAACATAGGCAACACTCATCTATTCATAGTTGAAAAACTGATAATATGAAATTCTTTATTTATCGTCAAATTGATTGTTTGTTTAACCTCTTGTTTTCCGACTCAAAAGTTCACTTAAAATAACACTGTAATATTTTGTATCAATATTAAGATGAAGAAGTCGAATCCATCGTCACCCCTTCCCGTTCTCCTTGAAAATTTATGCCAGGTCATGCCACATGGTACTTTTCGGTTAAAATGACTAAACGTTCATCACAAATATAATTTCATTATCAAAGAAAAATTTTAAAAAAATTATTAAACATTTTCCATTGCTAGAGATAAGATATAAGAATGTAGCAATTTTTTCGTGATTTCACGTTTTAAAGATCACATATATTTGATTGAAAATGCTATTTTCAATATTTCAACAAATAATATATTTACTTACTAAATAATCTTTCCCCTTTTAAATTGTGTAAAAGTTTGTAATTTGTATGTAACTATTTATTATACTTATTTTCCTCTCCCAAAAAATTATAAAACTAATTTTATAATGAAATATTTGTTAGAATTGTAAAAAAAAAATAATAAATCCATTAAAAATATATTTGCACGACATTAATTCATTTTCGCAATTTAATTTATTATTAAAATCATTAAAAAATCATTTACATAAAAACTAAACAGCGATTTATTAAAAAAACAGACATAGAAAAGTATTTAGTCTGGCAGTTCTTAAACACATAATTCTACCCTTTTATATCACCTTTATAGATTTAACAATGATTTTTTCTCTCGAGTTTTTTTCTTCTTTCTTTACACTCCGAAGTATTCAAGATGTTTGTGCAAGAAAGTTCATTTTGAAATGCTTTGATTTTTAATTTCTGCAACAAAGCATGTATATTTCTATACCCACACTGTATATATATATATATATATATATATAATATATATATATAATAATATATATATATGGTGTCCCCGAATGACATGTACAAACTTGGACGGCAGGTAGAGAACATCGTGAGAAGCCATAATTTCATAGGAAAGCATGAACGGAAAGCAATAGGAGGCGCTGTATGTGAGCTCGCAAGGTCGGAATATGTGGTTTCCTCATTTCAGAAATGGGCAGCGCGCGATGAACATGGATTCTTATACGAACTCCGAGTTGGCGCGGATATCCATTTCATCTACGGCCTACCAAAAGAAAATGACGTGTTGCTGTTCGGTCATTTGGTTTAAGATATCTAACGAGGTGGCAACCGAATCATCAAACGTTCACTCGTGTGCATCAGAACCTGGATCTTTCAGAGCCACGATTGACCATACGCTCGCCAATTCTGAAATGCACCCGGTGATATGAATATCCATCTTTGTGCTATGATCCGTACAACAACCGGTATTTTCAAACTTTTTCGCCAGTCCATTTCGCGTCGGTGTCGTGCGTGCATACATGCCAATGGCTGCAATTTGAAACACCTTCTGGGATGCTTTAATGCCATACTTTTAATTTATTGTGTTTTTTTTTGTAATAAAATGTTTTACACAACATTCTGTATTGTGGTCTTACAGTCTTTGTTTCTTTTTATCTCGCTAGGGTTACGTTTCCATCCATGCTTTCCTATGTAATGGCTACTCAGGATGTTCTCTACCTCTCCTCCAAGTTTGTACACTCTGCATTCGGGGACAATAGAGAAAAGTGTAGGGCTAAGAACAGAACCTTGAGGAACACCTTGACTGAGCTCGAATGTGTCCGAAAGAGTTTTGTTAAATTTTACTTTGATGAATCTTCTCTGCAAGAAGTCTGCGATCCATGAAAAGGTTTTACCTCGGATGTTGAAAAAATCGTGTAGTTTTAGAAACAATTTATGTTTCCAAACTCTATCAAATGCTGTCGTGTGGTCTAAATGAGCAACAACAGTATGATGAGTTGGTTTAAAGTTATGGACATCCCTAATTGTTTGGCAAAAAACAGGATTTGTTCTGTTGTACTGTGACCCCTTTTAAAGACGTATTGCTCGCATGGCATAAGATTATTTTTGTTCAAACAGTATTGAATCCTAAACAAAATAATTTTTTTCATCAATTTACAAGAGGTACAAGTTAGAGCTATAGGTCTAAAGTCCTCAGAGGAGCAAGTCTTCTTACCTGGTTTTTTTTATTGGAATAACTGTGGCCCTTTTCCAAACGGGAGGTAGTCGACCTATTTTCCTAGAGAGATTGACGATGTCCGATAGTCTTTGTTTCCCTCTGGTGCCAAGATTTTCAAGCATTTGGCCATGGAGACCATCAGGTCTAGGGGACTTTTTCAGATCCAATGGAACCAGGGCAAGAAGGAACTCCTGTGAGGAGAACGGTTTGGTCAACAATTATTGATAAGTAAATAATTCGATTGTATTGAAGAAATATAATTATACCTCTTGCTCTCGCCTCTTGATATAAAAAAAGAACAGAACTTCTAATTAATAATTTCTAATAATTTCTAAAACTGAAGCAGAATGATTTTTTGCGCTCTCGTAAGCCATTAACCAAGTGGATTGAAGTAAAACCAATTTTCAGTGGATCACGACTTCGTAAAAAAAAAAAAAAACGTGTTATATAAATTTCAAGTTTAAATCTAATAGAGCAAAAACGGAATTTTTACTATCACAACGTCCCATAACTCCTTTGAGAGTCGCTTTCCAAAAGAACCGTTCTTAGCGGATTTCAATTCAACAAAAGATACATGCAATCCTAATTTTATTATTATAGTCCTTGTAATTCGAAAGCGGGATTTTTTTTCTCAATACGCTCCAATACTCCCGCTACTCCCGGAATCCCCTCCCGCTACTCCCAAAAGTCGATTTTCCTAAAATCCATTCTTAGTGGATCTCTATTTAACAAAAGAATCATGCTTAACAAATTTCAAGCATGTGGTCTACAAATTAAAAGATAGGAATTTTTTTCTATAACTCCCCTTGACTTTGGAGTCCGTTTTCACAAAACGCTTTCTTAGAGGAACTCTATTTCATGAAAGGAATACGCCTACCAATTTTCAAGCTGGTAATTCTAATAATATCAAAACGAAAACATTTATCTATTACGACTCTTAATTTAGCCCAAAGCCCCTTGGGGTCGATATTCACGGCACCTATTTTGTACTGGACCTCTACTCCATGAAAGAAATCTGCTTTCGTGCGTCTAATAGTTTAAAAATGGAAATAATTATCTGTCATTGAGCCTTAACCTCCTACAAAGCAACTTAAAAGTCGATTTTTACAAAATACGTTTTGTTGAGGATTTCTAACCCGTGAAAGAAATCTGCTTACCAAATTTCGAGGTTGTTCGTCTATTATTTTAAAAATGGAAATTATCTGTAACACCCTTTGATTCTCCGAAACACCACTTAGGAGGGGGGGGATTTTCGTAAAAACCATTTTGTGGCGGATGTCTACACCGGGAAAGGGCTATGTTTATCAAATTTCAAGATTGTTAGTCTAATAGATTAAAAATGGAAATAATTATCTATAACACACACCTAAAACCCCCGCCATAACTCTTGGGGGTCGAGTTTTGCAAAAACCTATTTTGTCACGGATTTCTGCTCAATGATAAAAATCTGCTTAACAAATTTCAAGACTTTACGTCCAGCAGTTTAAAAGTAGAAGTAATTATTTATAACTCCCCTTAACCCCCTGTAATGCCCCTTGGAGTTCGATTTTCGCAAAGTTCATTCTCAGCAGACCACTATTTCATAACATAGGAACATACCTACCAAATTCTAAGTCTGTATGTTTAATTATTCCGAAGATATTATGATGAGTCAGAATGAGTGTGTCGCTTTTCTCCTTTATATATGTATATATATTAAAGAATAAAAATAGGAACAAATAAATAACTTTATAACAATACAGGCTCTTTATCTTCTGTTATTGTATGGAAAGCCAATGGGGACACGATAGAAACACCTCTTATTCGTGTCATTGGTAGTGTGAACACTACGTTACATTTCTCGGATCTCAAGTTCGATGACTGTGTCCTTTCGCATGTCACAACAATCGGTGAAGTGTGGCTTAGACTTGAATCAAAGTGGAGTGGCTTATCCTTACCTGTCATCGAAACCATTGGACTCAATGCCTGACTGGCTTAGAGCTACTTTGGCTGCCTGTGTATACTAATATTTCGGAACATCTAAACTTCCGAATGAGCTACACATTTATATATTTTCTTTGCTTTATGCAGTATATACAAAGAAAAATTGTTGTTAAATGCTTCTCTTCCTGGTGTTCCACATTTAAAGGCCATCGTAATATAATATAAACACAAAATTTTAAGCTGGCCTACTAATTGTTATTTTTGAAGATTTCGTTTTCAAAATATTATTTTATTTCTTATCACATACAGTTTCATTTATGTAGCGTATCAGTTTGTTAAAATATTTTTACTTTAAAAGGTTACATACAGTGAAATACGTTTAACGCACAAAATTTAAACCTAAATAACGGTTAACACGAATAATACAATGGTCTCGAAATATTACTATGTTTCTTCATGCACCTTTTTTAACGCGAAACAGAAATCGCTTAACATGAAAAGATTTCCCTTCTAGGAATGAACGAAATACGTAAAACAACAGCCGGATTGGACTGTCCTACTGTATCATCAGAAGAATTTGCTGCAGTAGATGATGAAAATGTGTATACAGCCCCAATTATAGCTGAAAAAACAACTTTTGGAATTTGCTAAGAGCTCAACAAATATCAATGAGGCAGATACCGACAACGAACATAAAAAGAGTAATGCATCTGTTCCCACGTCATCCAAGATGAAGAGCATCATGAAACGTAAGAGCAGTTACTTAGACGCACATAGTGTGTAATGGTGAAATGAATGACAAGATGGTCGATGTGGAACAATTAGTTGACAATTTGATCCTAAGAAAAACAATGCAAAGAAAAATATAAAATTATTTTCCAAAAACTCAATACCTGTTTTTTATGGAGTTAGCACCGTAAGAATTAATTTTCATATAAAGACCCCGGAATGGAAATTTTATTAGGAGTGAAATTGTTCAAAAAGTTTTACGCTGTGTTTTGTGCATGAGCGAATTTGCTGTAGGTTGGAAGCAGGAAAGAATTCCTACTTCTTTGTCGTTTTTAAAATTACAATCCTTCTGTTCTTTCCAAATATAGACAAAAAATAATTACAGTAATCGGGAAGATAATTTATTTCGCCACAATATGGTACATATTTTTTTTTTAATAAAATAACAGTATTTTGCATTTTTTACATTTTTTTCAAAAATGAGTCAATATTGATGCGTTTTTAAGAAAAGAATTTTCAATCGTTCTGTGCCGATTTCTTGTAATTGTAATGAATCTGCGCTCGGTACAAAAAAAAGTTGTTACTTTGATCTTTTAGAATCAGTGTTTTTGAAATAAAAAAAAAATTTTTTTACGAATTTTCAAAAAAAATACTTAAAATTCTAATTAAACATTTAATAACTTCGTCATTTATAAAAATTATCACACGAAGCTTTCTTTTTCGTGTTATTATCTGTGTTTTGTCCCACGATTGAAAAATTGCTTTAAAATTACCGATTTTAAAAAAGGTTTGTGCTTTTCATCTAATACCCTTTTTACAGGAATTCATTTACACAGTTTTCATTTTTTGCCTTTTGTTTTCTTTAAAAATTATAGCTGTTTGCTATCGATGTGTGAAATTTGGAAAGCTTTACTTAAAAACAAAGCCCTCAAAAAATTAAAACTTAAAAAAAATTCGCAATCTACATTTACTGTTGTTTCGCCAAATGGCGTCAGTTGTGTCGAAAACCGGTTTTCGAGCCAAACTGCTTTTTCTTGAGTTTTGACCATTAGCATTATTTTAAATAAGTTTACAATAATATAAACAATTATTTACAATATATGTAAATGTCATTTTTGTATATTATTCTAAGATATAACGAAGCATAAAGTAGAATTTCGAAACTTATTTAAAATTTTATCAATATTAGAATTTATTATCCTTCGAAACACTTTTAGTTTACTTAAAAAATATTTCGATAATAATTTGAAAAATTAGTTTACTGACATAATATGCAAAGTTAAATTCACAGATATATTTATTTCGTTCAATACGCATAACTTTAAAAGAAAAATTATCGATTTAAACCTGTTATTTAAAACAACAAAAATTGTTATTATTATTTTTTTTGAAATTTAGCTTTATATTTACTCTAAAATATTCCATTAGTAGCTTTCCTTTTTTTGACATTTATTTTTTTATTGGGTATTTTTATCTTTTTGGGCTTTTTCAATAAACTAGAATGTTGATTTAGTGCTATTTTTTATGCAAATGGTTATCACTAAAAATAGGAAAATGATTATTAAATATCAATTTTATAATTTCAAATTCGGAGATTGTATATAATTTAGATTTTGTTTCTGGATGTGATGTTTTCACTATTCGTAAATCACGTATCTACCAACGTTCAGGTATCACTCTTAAGTTTCCACAAGCCTCTTGTCACAGTGATTACAAATGGTGAGAGTATCAACGTACTTAATACTCAAAGTGATATTAATAGTGAAGTGAATCAATCTTCTTAAAAATGTACTTAAATACTATGAGTAACATATATTAATGTAACATAAGTAACATTTATGCAACATAACATCCATAAGTGATGTATATTATTTTATATGTTTTATTATTTTACAAAATCAATATGAAAAATGTGAATAGAATAAAGAAAATGCACGTATGCTTTTAGTCTTACTTGAGATGAATTTATTTACCTAGTTTGCCTTCTATAAAAAGCAACTGACACATATATATAAGGAATATACTCCAATCGTTCGTCGGAGTTACACATTTTTTTTTCAAAAACTTGAAAATTTTCCATTACATTTCATTATGTTCTTCTAAATGGTTTTGTGTTTCAATGATTTTTATTTCATACGTCCATATATATGTTTCTAAAAAAATAAAATGTACTCTCCTAAACATAATTGTGTTGAAAATATGATTTTTTTTGCAATATCCTTTAACACACACATGAAAAATTATTTCAGTCCCTTTAGTTTCGTGTTAAATGATTTGGCTGTATATAGATTTTAATATTTTGTCATATTTATTAATTTTCTTTAGCCGTAGTTAAAAAACTTCCCAAATGTAATTAAACTCTAAGACATAAAAGTGTTTAAATATTTATAACCATTCATTTTATAAAACCAATATTTTAAAAGTATTTGAAAAATATTAGAATATTTAAGACTGAATATCCAAAGGCAACTTGTTAGTTTTATTTTGCACGCTACAGTTAAATATGTCTCAAATAGTTTTCCTGAAATAAATGTATTTTGAATGCTCTTCCTTATGATCTTTGTGTCAAACAATTTGCAAAATATTTAACTTAAAAATATACATTTTTAAGAACAAAAATTAAAAAAAACAGCCCTTATAATTAGTAACCATTATTAAATATTTACTTTCTCTCTCTCTCTCACACACACACACACACACAAAACCTTTACTATCAAAATAAACTAATGTCTATATGCACACATAAGAAAATGATGTTTGTATTGCACCAAGATGATTTTTCTCTATCAAGCTGTGGTTTTGTTATTAATTTTTTTAAAGTTTTTATTTTCTTCAGAATTTTATTGCCAAATTTCTTACCCCACTTTTTCCAGGCGTAAGTAAATATAAATATTTATATTTGAGAAGTCATTCCCCAAATAATCGGAAGTCATCATCCATTAGAAAAAGTGCATAAACCTGAAAAAGTCTTAAAATATTTATCGAAAGGAAACTTAAATTTATTTAAGTTTCACTTGGTCTGCAGATATTTCTTGGCTTTTGTAATGGATCAATATGATCCTCATTGATTACTCATCTTTATTTCTATACAAATGAAGATCCTCAGGTTTTAGTTTCATATGAGACATGTCAATATTTTTTGGATACATAATTCCGTTTTGAAAAAAAAAGTATATAGTATTCATACATCATAGATTTAATTAATATTGATTTATAACATATATCACTATAACATAAATAAATTTTTTACCTCAAGTGAATTATTATAATTGTTTGTTCTTCACGCACATATGTATATTTAAATAATCATTAAAATACAGTAAAATGGATTCCATTAATAAAGAAAAATACATTTGAGTAACTAATTTCTTTCGTAAAATGTATTCATGTTTCATTTCTATGAATAAAGTTTTATCAACATATTGCAATTTTAAAACTTTTTTCTGAAATTTCTTGACTATCTGCTTTAAAATTACGTTATTCTTTATGTTTAACACACCAGTGTAATACCTTTTCTTACAATGCTCTAAATAATGGACTGAATTGCTTTCTTTTAGCACAATGTCCTTCTGCTTTAAACTTATAATTAAATGTTATATGTAACGATATTAAACTAAAATTACAAAGAATAAAATCTAGCTAAACATGAAACGCAGTACATATAACATATGTAATAAAAGTTAAACTAGAAGCTAATAATATACTTATTATTAGGTACAAAGTTACAGAACGTTTAAAAGGAACTAGATCTTATTTGTGCTACCAATTTCAAAGTTTTGTCATTTTGCCTCGAAAATATTTAACAAATGTTACTTTTAAATTTCTAAAAATTAATTTTTTCACTGTCAAAATTCGTATCTTTATATTTTTTTATTATTCTTTAAATGTAATACCTACTGAAATTTTAAATTTTATTTATGGAAAAAAATTTCTTGTTTTATAAGGAGAGATTTAAAGTATACATTTAATAAAAATCATCTTTCAGGAGGAATTTTAAATAAATGTCTAAAGTAAGATTAGAAATAGAAAAATTAGGATGAATGTTTATAAGCGATAATGTTATATAAAAATATAACTAATTAATTAATTACCGTAAGCATTTAGTAAAATATTTTGTAACACATTTTGATCTATTAAAAACATCAATTTTGTGCAACTGCAGGAAAAATTACGGAATTTATGAAGAATGTCTTATTTTTATACTAAATTTATAATTTGTTATGAATTCTTCACTTCTTATAGTTGCTAATCATTGAAATTCAACGGCACGGAAACAAAATACTTTTTTGCTAAAATAATTTAACACAATTTTTAAAGTTATATATATTTTACTGATACTGTTTTTGTTGTGCATCATAAACCCTCTAGTTAAGAAAAATTAAAAGGGAGTGCTTAGGGGTTATTTTAAACAGCTAACAAAACAATGTTGATTAGATAGCTTCAAATATATTATATAATGAATTCATTATTTCTTTTCAGTAAGTTCTGGGAAACTGATTTATAAAGATGTAAATAATAAGAAGATTGTATTAAACGGAAAATAATTTTTATGTTGTTACTTATGGAATATTCTTCCAGCAAAAACATAGATATGACGAAGCGTTTTATTTAGAAGGCGCTTACCTCCTACGTATAAAATATTCTATCATCACAATCGGAAAACTGATTAGGTGTTGTTTCTCAAAAGGAGCGAGTCAGCTAACGTGGGAAAGTGTGTAATCCCACACAACGGATTATCGACATAAAAATAACTCTTTCGCTTTAATCCCTCTGCAAACGATGCATTTTTCAAACAATTCTAATAATAAATACAAATTCGCAATATACAAAAAATATAATAAAAACCACATTTAGCACAAAATTAGGAGATGAATGTTTTTTTTTTTTCTGGAGATCCCAGGTAAAGACTTTTTTTGCGCTGACAAAAGTATGATACAAGGCTTACAAATGTAAGTAAACATTCAATCAATAATGGTAGGACGTTTCAAGTATAAGGATACAGCCACAAATGGGAATCAAAAGGGAAAAGAAACAAGAATGGATGCAAATACAATAAGTGCAGAACAAAATACAAAATCTCTCACATGCAAACGGAGACTTTCAGTAATTAAAATTATTCAATGGAGAAGATTAGGAAACACGATTATTATAAGATTTTCTAAATACAAATCCATAAAGCATCTCTCACATGCAAACGGAGACATTCAGTAATTAAAATTATTCAATGGAGAAGATTAGGAAACACGATTATTATAAGATTTTCTAAATACAAATCCATAAAGCATACTTACACTTTGGATATTCATATACATATATACATTTACACACCCACACATATACACGTAAACGAGGAAATATATATGAACATATACGCACAGTAAATTTCAGAAACACACTCAATTTACAATCTAAATAATGCGGGAAAATGCCATTAATATATTAACAAAACGATGTGAAAGACCGAGAAAGGAGGACACTATATTGTTCTTGACAATTCATGAGTGTACGTCTTTTGGACGCGAATTTAGTACATTGATCCTTGACTTTGTAACTGGGGCAAGAACACTGGTACTTTGCTTTCGCATGCCAGTCCAGCACGTTCATTGCCATATATTCCCGTATGACCTCGAACAAAAGAAGTTAAAACATGTATACCTGTGAAAATTGAGATTAATTTGCGTTCAGTTGATTTAGAGAATTAATGTTACATAAGGCATATAAAATTGAAAGAGAATCGCTGCAAATTAGAAATTCAATGAAAGGTTTTCCTTATTACTTATCCAAGAGACTATTTGAGCTATGCAAAGCAATTCAATCAGAAACACTCTGCATCCATCTCATATTCGAAATTGGTGAGTTTCAATTTAAAAAAAAAATCTTGGAAGATAACAAATACAAGGTCAGCCTTACTGCTGATTTTGCTATCATAGGTAAAGCAGACAACAGGAAATTTGTTTACAATAATTTTATGGTAATTAACTAAGTTAAGGTGAAATATTTTGTACATAATATCTTAACTTTCTTCATTCATAGCTTTCGTAAGAAAATCTGTAATTAGAAGTTCCGTGTGAATGTATACTAATTTAATTACGTTGTATTTCTCTCGATAAATTTTCACAAAATTAAAGAAAAGTCCATATTTTTGATTTATTTGAATAACGTGTAACCTTAATCAGCTGAATTGCTACTAAAGTATCTGAATTTAAACTTACATTTATAAATCATTTACACATTTCAGTTCAAATAACAAATTTACAGTCCGAATATATTTACAAAATCCGAAAATAGAAAATAATTGAGCTTCACATGCTTTCATAGAATAACACTTCTCTGCTTATGACACTTGCATAAAATTAATGAGTTAGTTACCTAGAAAAGTAAATAAGCAGAAAATGGTTTTTTAATTACTACATTTCCGCCAAATGCCAAATTCCTTGTCATAAAATAAGTTGTTTTGTACCCGTTAGATAACTTAATATCATTTTAGCCATATTATAATGCCTTTCCTCTAATGTGTTAAATTGTGACAAATAAGGTTATATGAATGATATATCAATTTGAGTTTTATTAGCCAAATGTAAAAGTTCAAAATTTGTTCCTGATTCATAATAATATAAATCAGGTCGTTTGCAAAAAGAAAATTTTTATCTTCTGTTTTTCAATCGGAGCTTCAACACTTTTATGTTAATCGGAGTCTACATTTTTTTAAAATCTGGTTTTCTAATGAAAATTACATACATTCAGACTATGACTGACTGATATTACTTTCTTGTTTTGTAACTTCCATGCCTAAAAACATATTAATTTTTCTCTCAAGTACTGCCAATACATTTTAATGTTAGGTATAATACCATCAAGCATTTTATTGTCATTATAAAAAAAGCTAAAACATTTAAAAAACAACATACATAAAATAAGAATATTTTGTACACACGCAATAACCACAAGTTAGTTTTTTTTAATACAAATTTTTTTGATTCACCCTTTATTTTCCTACACCATTTTCTACCCAAATTTGTAGCAAATAATAAATTTATTTGTTTCAATTTGGAAATTTTTTTGCCTTTAATTAATTTTTCATAACCAAGTGGCCGTAGTTCATACACAACTTTCTCTTAAACACAGTAATAGTTTATAATTTTTATGTAAAATAATAAGCTTAGGAGTCAATTTTATTTTTGCTGCAAATGCAATAAGTGACCAATAAGATTACAACCCTTTAATATGTTTAAAACGATCTTTATTTATTTATTTAATTCAAAAGAAGCTGCAACCAGCCTCACATAGTATTTTTCCTCCCAAAATCATATTGATTTGTAAATTATTCATTGGTAAAAAAAAATAAATAAATAAATAAATAAAAAAAACAAAAATTAAATTTCCAAAAAAGAAAAAGAAAATTACTAAAATGATAATCTTGAAAACAATACAAAAAATTATTTACTCCCCTAAAAACTTTCTCCTTTGTTGGGATTTAAGCTAAATATTCAGAAAATTTAATTTTAAACACGTAATATTATCAATGATCTTTCACAGAAAAATTTGAAAATACATCAAAAATGTGTTTGTCAAATACTTACAACCTATTTTAAACGGTCTTATGATTTTTGTTAACAATTATACGCGTTTTCTTACATAAACTTGAAAAAATATACTAACTGATACATCCTTGACCATAATTTCATTTTTTAATAATGTAGATTAAATTGTAATAGAAAGAAAAACATTTTTATGAGAGAAAAGGTGACTTGATAGTGATAGTTGATGTTCATTTTCGTTACAAACAATCATATCTATCTATCTATCTACACTCATGTCCATAAATTAAGGATAATATTTAGGCAAAGAAAGAGACAGAAGCAAAACAAATTTGATTTATTTGTAAAGTCTATTTATTAAACAAAAGGTAAAGAGCAAAAAAGATGCTATATGTTTGACATAATTAATAAAAATTGCGATTTTTACTCCCTGGAGCAAATTTCAAAAAAGAACCTAGTAACAAAAAACAGTATAACATGGTTAGTATGATGGTTAATACGGAGTATGTCTCCCGGACGATGCAATACAGGCCTTACAAAGCCAACGCATGCTGAATATCAAATTATCAATCTGATCTTGGGGAATATTACACCACTCCATTAAGCAATGCCCTCCGAAGTTCCGGTAGACAGGTGGGAGGAGGTTGACGGGCTGCAATTCGTCTGTCAAGCATATCACACACATGCTCTATTGGATTCAAGTCCGGTGAGTATGCTGGCCAATCCATACGGGTGATATCCTCCGATTGAAGGCATTCGTCTACAATGTTTGCATGGTGAGGACGGGCGTTGTCATCCATAAACAGAAATTCAGCACCCATGGCGCTCCGAAACAAGCGTACATGTTGTTCCAGAATGACATCCCGATAGATGTGGCCTGTCATCGTTACACTCTGAACATGCAGGTCAGTTCTGGAACCAAGAATAATTCCTCCCCAAACGAGCCATCCTGCACCACCGTAACGGTGTCGTTCAATGGTGTTCTCTTTGTGGTAACGGGTACATGGCACTCTCCATATGAAAGTCCGACGAGAATCAGACTGCAAACTAAACCTGGACTCGTCGGAAAACATCACACAAGACCACTGTTGCGGTGTCCACAATGCATGCTCTCTACTCCAGGTTAATCGTAGGCGACAGTGAGTTGCGGTAAGGGGAACACATCTGACAGGCCTACGAGCATATAGACCAATGTGACCTAAGCGTCTGTACACGGTCTGCCTTGAAACTGTCGTACCGGTAGCTGAAGAGAGCTGACGAGATAGGTCTGATGCTGTGCTCCGTCTGTTTCTTTTGGCAGTAACTGCCAAATACTGGTCCTCATTCGGCGTTGTAACTCGGGGCGACCTGTGCTGTAACATCTACTCACATTACCATCATCTTGGAATCGTTGCCAAAGCCTGGAGATGACACTCTGGGCGATTCCAAGTTCCTCGGATACTTCTAGCTGGGTACGTCCACATTCCAGTCGTCCGATAATTCTACCACGTAAAAAATCATCCAAATGCTTCCTTTGTGCCATAACTATGCGGTTATTGCACTGAAAGGCTTTTAAAGCACTTGTGAACAATTTTACTTCTTTGCCACCATTCCTTATATACCCCTCTCTTACACTCTCGTCATTGTGACGTACTATCCGTGCCATCTGGTGGTTTCCTGTAATTTGCATATTCTTCTTCAAGATGTGTGTGATAATTCTACAGGTGAAATTTTTATTTTAGAGTTCAATTTCTGTGTGATTCGGAATTATCCTTAATTTATGGACATGAGTGTATAACCAGATTTAAATAATTTAGTTACATTAATTAAATAAAATAGCATACTAATAATTAAATAGATTTGTATTTTTTTCCTTAGCACATTCATAAACATTAAATATTCTGCTTAAAACGTATGAGATTATTATCTTTAAAAAAGGACCCAGGGAATTTTTTATAATTGACAAGAAAATATCTGCAAACCTAACATTTTATGGGATTTATTTTTACGGAAGTTGATTCTCTGGCTGTTTTATGTGTCTAATTTAAATCTCATAATACAATAATTTACGATCAGCATTCTTATTCGATTAATCTATACCAAAATTGCTCTTCCTGCTAGAACCGGAAGAAAATTGCTGATCATTTGATGTCGTTTCAAATTTCGTTTGGAGAAAATTGTTTCCGTAAAAGTACCTTGTTTCGGAACAGGAAATGAATCACTACATTAAAATACGATTAGCTTAATCGTTATCACGTAATTTGTTTCGAAGTTCTTATTCAAATGCAGATTCAAAACGCTCAGAATAGTTCGCTTTTAAGAACACTTCCAAGTGCAAGAATTCGTGAGTGAAGATAATAAAGCCATTTAGCATCGGTATTGAATATCGGATAGATGAACAGGTTTTAGCGATTCAAGAATGAGTCAGTGTATGGAATTTAAATTATTGGAACATCATTGTGTTAAACGCAAAATGTAGTGATATGACATAAAACGTCTTGGTTTCTAATTTGAACTTTTAGAATTCGCAATTTGAGACTTGGCTCTGCAGAACAGATTGATGCGGAAGGATGAAGTGTTATGCATACAAATGTTCTCGTATCCCGTCATTCTTTGAGCAAAAATGTATAATTCTAATGTTTAAGGTCATCACAAAGTTTTTAATAGCGAGATTAAATAAAATAAATTATATTAATGAACCAATCAAATTACAGTGGGTTAAAAACAGTATTTACTGTCTAAAATACAAACCAGCAGATTAAAGTTCAAATTAAGAAAAGCATTTAAGAAAACATTTTGCATTCAGTTTAGTAGAAAACATATAAATAATATATTTTTTAAATAAACAGCTCATGATTGGTCTTATAATTTATCTCATTGCAACAAAATGAAATCTGTACAAATCGAAATGTCTACAATTTGTATCTGAAATATAAATGTATATTCCCATGTTCTGAATGAGTAAATTCAAATTTAAGGGAAGCTCAGAAATGTTTTCCGCTTGAGTTTTCTTGAAACATTACGAAAGGGGAACTAAGAAAGAGTCGCATATAAATAAAAAAAGAGAGAGAGAGAGAAAGAGAAACGATATTTATTGACTGGCCTAAGCAGACTGTAAAATAGTCTAAAAAGTTTTTTCGATGGTTTTATAACTCTAGAAGAACAAGAAAACAGTTCTAAAAAGTAGCTTTCAGTTTATTTCTTAGTTTCTCGAAGAACTCAATTTTTGTCTTTCTTTTACTTGAGTCTTCTAAGACAGCTTAGGCTGAACCAGAGGAACTTTATAAGGACAATAAGTGGGCTATTTTATATTCGCAGCAGTAAGCAGTTTTTGTGTTTTTAAACGCCGGGGCATCAGGTTTTTCACAAGAGAAATATGGAACACGATGAGAATAAATCTGGGGGATGCTAAAGAACATTAATACTTCCGACGAAAAATCTCGTCTTAGAATCTGCTTCTGTTAAAAGCTCGAGAAGGATTATGATTTTTATGGCATCGTTTCTTCCAAGCCTGTACGATAGACGTTTAAATTTTCTTATTACTACTTTGGCAAACTTGTTTGCTGAGAATGCTTATTATGTAAAATGATAAAGACGGGACGTGACAATGTTTCAGAAAATTGTAACTTACTCAGCTCTTTACGAGAGTTATGGAAGTTTGCTAAAAGGGGAAGGGCGTTTAAAATGGTCATAATAGTTACATTTACCTGTTATATATTTTGGGCGTAAGCATTTTCACAACTGAAATGTTGCAATATTTATTCAAAAGGCTATTGTCGTTTTGATATACTTGTAATAGTTTCTTGTTCAAATAAATACATTCAAAAATTCAAGAGATTTAAACGATTTAGTGTGTCATTATGAGTGTCTTAAATATCATTATGTATAATCAGAGCCACATTGTGTGTATATACTCATTAATAATATACTAAATTACCATTATTCTAATCAGTGCTTCTCAAACTTCAAATATTTGTGACCCAAAATTCATTCATAATTTTCATCATGCTTCCCTCCATATATTAACAATGTATTGAATTCAATAATATTATAATTTGATGATAAAGCTACAATACGACTTTAACCTCTTAAAGCCCACCGGCGTATATAAATGTCTCACTCAACCAAAAGCGTTATTTGCCCCGGAGGTATATATACCTCTTTCTGAAATACTATCTTCTCTGCACATTACTTTTCATAAAATTATTCCGAAAGGATTGGAATGCAATAAAAGGACCTTGACAGGGTTTGGAAAGGATTTACTTGCCTCAGAGAAGGTTTTACTTATTTATTCTTTTTCATCTCCTCACAAATATAACACAAACGTGGCTATGTGCAAACAGGGGACACATTGGGAAAGCGAATCACGTAACTTTTAACCGGCAGCTATAGGATTAATTATAAACCGCACAAATGATCAAGTTAAGTATTAATTTTTGTAAATATTTTAATTTATGACAAGCCCATGGGGTCATGGTAATTGTTAAACTTGTTCTTAACTTAGTATTGCTAAATTAATTATAAAATATATTGTTTAGTTCTGATACATTTGTATGGGTATTATATTAGTGCAAATGTGTATTTTATATTTTATTATGTCAAAATGTATTTTGCTTCTTTACTTTCAGTAAATTAATATATTTTTTAAAATAATCTTTTGTTTTCGACTTTTCAATATGCTCACGCCCCCATAGGGGCGCACCCACTGTTTGAGAAACCCTGTTTTAACCTAATGCTAAATAATAGGCAAAAAAAAACCCAGCAAGACAATACAGAGCTAAGTAGTATGGCCTTAATACTACAATATCAAACTCTTCGATTCTAGACTATGATTATAAGGTTAAATGTTGTGGGTAAGTGCCAATCTTTCCCCTTCTGTTCTTATATCAGTAAACTTAACTAGAATTAGAAAAGGAAATAAATGTTTTTAAAAAGAATTTTTTAACTAAATTTGATGTGCAAGAAAATAAAATTCCTTAAATCTTACACTTACTAAAAGTATATGTAATAAGTTTAAAAGCCGGCTTGGTGGTTTGGTTGGTTTGTCGCTGGCCTTCTGCACCTAAGTTGGCCGGCTGCTAAGCTGCCTTGATTTTCTGCTAAGTCCGGCCCAAGTCGGTAGATTTTCATGAACGAAAGCGGCCATGTCGTATGATTATACTGCATACTAAAGATCGCTAGATCGTGTTTGGCTTGGGTGCTCTGAGCAATCTGGGCAAAATTAAATCCTACTACAGGTACGCATCTTTAGAGCTCAGGTGCCTCCCTCTTGGGTGGAAACCTGGGCATCAAAATTACTTGCAGCGATTGGTATCCGCCTATAGGGTGCCGTACTAAAAATAGATACCAGCTTCCGGGGAATGTACTAGGTTTGCAATGAAAAAACACCAATCCGCAGCCCATAAGAAATCAAATAAATTAAAATTAACTAAAATTGTTACGGATAACTCGGGAGGCTTCCTTCTTGAAAACGACACGGAGTTTCTATAATAAGTCTTAACTGGTAAATCTTTCTTACAGAAGATATATGATAGGTAAATGAGATTAAGTACATGAAACGAATTGACTGAGTGAGTGGGAGTAGTTATCGGTAGAGAAAATACCAGGCAGCTTATCAACAGTTCGTAAGCTTTCTACAACCGAGCTCCACTACATTAAAGATTAAGAGTATGCGTTTGCACTGTGATATTATCTACATCTCTCTTTGTTTCTAACAGGTAATGAACTTTATTATTGTTCATGTAAGTACGTGATAAAGTGTTTCCACCATAAAAAAGTTATTTGATTCGTCAGGGAAACAAATAAATGCTGAAAGTAATTTAATCTTGTGTTTATAATTTGTTATGGGCACGATATCTACAATTGCCTCTGGTTCAAGAGTAGACATGAAGGGTACGGTATCTTCAAAGTTATGAGTAAAATCTTCAGGGTTACGATTAAAAACTTGATTTGAAAAAATGTTAATCACTAGTAAATGAAAACAGCAATCAAATTATTTGAAAAATAATCTAATGCTACTTTTCTATTAGCTTCATTCGCACTAAAAAATATGGAACTACGTTATTCGCGCTATTTTTAATAATTTTTGTTGCAGATTTATTTCTATAAAAAATTAGTAATTATTTTTGTTGAAATTATGATGAATGTGGGTAAAGTAATTTGTTTACTAAGAACATCATTATTTTGCAGGATGGGAGAGATTATTTCCATACTATCGAATGACTGTGTACTCTCAGGTGGTCACCCTCCCAAGTACTGACTAATCTCGATGATGCTTAACTTCAAAGAACGGATGAGAAACGGGGGTTTCAGCATGCATGTAGGCGGATGCGGTCAATTGGTTCATGACAGAGAATTCAATATAAGAAATTACCTTTGAAATTCGTGTACAAACTTCCGTATAAAGATCACTTGACTTAGGATCAAAATTACGCGGTTCGTCACCTATAGCCCAGGTTTTGCTTTAAGTGCAATGTTAACTCCTTATACGCCGCTTATATCACTCAGATAGTGCATTAACTTATCTGGACGTATATAAACGTCTTTCCCAAGTACGAAGTTTTCCTTGCGCTGCTATTAATAGAATTACTTAAAAGGCTTTGGATGATCCTGACTATGTTTGCGAAACATTTATTTATTTCAGAGAAGTATTTTCTGATTTATCCCCCCCCCCAATACACCGCATACTTGTGCCTATGTGAAAAAGAGTGACACTGGGGAGCGAATTGCGTAAATTTTTATTGGCAGTTAAAACACTTCCCCATTTTCTATTAAGATTCCTCAAAACGTAACGTTGGTAGCATAACTGAATTTCAAAGAGAGAATTCTTCATAATTATTCTTCAATCTAAACTCTAATTTATTAAATAGTTATATTAACCTGATTCAAACACAATTTTAAGCTTTTATAAATAATTATATTTATTTCTCAGTCTGAAACAGTACTTATCGAAGTTTCAATATTTGTGTGACACAATATTCAATCATAATTCCTTCCATATAATAACAATGTTTTATACTTAATAATACTATACTAAAGCTACAATACGACTTTAACTTCTTCAGTGCTACCGGTGTATATAAACGTCTCTCTCAGCCAAAGCATTAATTTTCCCGGACGTATATATACGTCTTTTCGATGTTTGATTTTTTCTATGCACTGCTATCTATAAAATTATTCCGAAGGCTTCGGAATGCAATAAAATGACCTTGACAGAGAAGGATTTACTTATATTAGAGGATTTTCTTATTTATTCCTTTTCTCCCCCGCCCCAATGCATCACATACGCGCGCTTACTTGCAAAGCACTGTCATTGGGGAACGAATCACGTAACTATTAATCGACAGGTAACGGATTAATTATAAACTGTACAAATTATTACGATAAGCATTATTTTTGCATATAATTTTACGTAGGACAAGTCCATGGGGTCATTAGTATTTATTAACGTTGTTCTTAACTTATTATTGATAAATTAATTATAAAATACTTTGTGCAGTGCTGATGCATTTATAAGTGTATTATATCAGTGTAAATGTGTATTTTATTTTTTTATGCCAAAATGTATTTTGTTTGATTATTTTCAAAAAATTAAACGTTTTCAACATAATTTTTTGTTTTCGATTTTTCAATATGCTTGCGCCTTCCACGTAAAGTTATCATGCTTCCGTGGTGGTGGTGGGGGGGGGGGTAAGCCTCACAGTTTGAGAAATGCTGGTCTAAAAGAATCATGATACATTTTCTGACTTTTATGCAATTTTAGTCAGTGTTTAGAAGAATACACTATGTTACAAATAACAAATATTGAGCTGGTTGTAGAAATTATTTATTTGTATGTATTTTACAATATCTTACAAAGGTTCGAAAAATATCTTCTTTTAAAGAATTTATGTACAGTTCTCAGAAAGCTACGCTTACATATTCACAGAAGAGTATTAAGAACTAACGAGTGTCATTTCTTTCTTGAGTAACTTCACAAACTCACATTACGAGAACTGAAACTACAGTAAAGTTCCTCTTAAACTAAACCGAATAATTAAATAACTTAAACATAAACTGTTAAGATCATGCTAGTTGATACGAATTAATACGGAAAGTTTGAAATTAATTTAAATTCTAAAGTCGTCGTACTCTTCAAGTCAAATGCACTGGTGTTTGGTAGTATTCCCATTTAGAAAGGGAGCGAGAGTAATTCACATTTTGCAATACCACATTTCCTCCCTATTTCATACAAGATATCTATTAAATACCATGAGAGAAAATAATATGTATTTCGGTTCATTCCAGTTTTCGCATTAATGAGCAACAGGATGTGATGTTATTATCTCTAAATATGAAAGAAATCATAATTATCAAAATTATCAACTACAAATAAACTTTACCACACTCTAAGATATATGTATAAGTACATATATACGTATGTAATAATTCACGTTAATTTCAAATTTCAAGGTTTTAATTTGTAATGGTCCTGACCTTGAAGGACTTTCATGTAATTTATTAACTGTTTGCATACCGGACTAATGGGATGTAATCGTAACTTTAACATTGCAAAGTTATGTACTCAGAGTTTTTTCAATTATTCCTTGTGTAATCGCCTCGTACGGTACGTGTTCACCAATCACAAGATCCTTCCACGGAAGTCATGTGAGTTTTGGAACTTCCGGTTTGCATTTCATATAAAAGACCAGATTCGCTGGAAAATTCGCTCCATGCCTTGTATTTGTCATAATGTTATATTAATATCTGATACTGCTTATTTGTTCCATGTAACTTTGTGCTTGTGTGTGAATGTTTTCTATATATGAAATAAAACAAGATGTGAATGTATTCAGCTTCATATATATATATACTGGTATCCAAAAGTTAAGCATAAATCGTAAAATGCGAAAAACATGGAGTAAATATTCGTAAAATTATTCCAAATTTCTGCGGATATTAATTGGTTGAAGAATAAACATTGGGTTTATGCAAAACTTTTCAGTCAACTAAGTCTTGCGCGAAACACCGACGCATGTCGGAACTCGGAGAAACCGATTCATGCAGCATAGGCAGTTCAGACAGGTGCCGTGCAACTGCTGTGCCAAGGAACGTTGTTAAATATCAAACAAGGTGAATGATGGCACAAAGACGCCAATTAGACCTGTTTACGAAAGGAAGAATCCTTGGAATGCTGGAATCCTCACGATCACAAACCAAAGTTTCTCGAATTCTGAATGCGGACCAATCTGTGATCTCAAGACTGTGGCAGAAGTTTCAAAGAACGGGAGATGTTACCCGACAACCAGTATCAGGTCGACCAAGAATCATAACCCCTCGCCAAGACCGATATCTGGTAATAAGTGCGCGACGTCAGAGGGACAGTACTGCGAGAGCACTGGGTTCGGCGCTCACAGTCGCAACAGGAATACGAATTTTGAGACAAACTGTTTACACCAGACTCAATCATGCTGGCCTGTATACCAGAAGACCAGCAGTTTGCATTCCCCTCACGGCTGCGCATAAATGCGCTCATTTGAACTGAAGTTTGAACCATCAACAATGGAGTGTGGGAGAGTGGGCCAATGCGATGTTCAGTGACGAGTCCCGGTTTAGTCTGAGTAGTGATTCTCGGCAGGTAACGATATGGAGAGAACGTGAAACACGTTTTGAACCAAGAAACATAACGGAAAGACATCATTTTTCATGAAGGGGAGTAATGGTGTGGGCAGGCTTCATGATGGACGGCCGCACAGACCTCCATTTCTTTGACACGGGGTCTGTGACTGATGAAATATACAAAGACGCAGTTCTGGAGCCTTATGTTCGCTTGTTTCGAGTTGCTGCCGGTCCTGACCTCATATTCATGCATGATAATGCGCCATGTCACTGTGCGGTGCTGATTGATGACTTCCTTAAAACGGAACACATCCATCGCATTTCGTGGCCTGCGAACTCCCCTGATTTAAATACTATCCAGCATGTATGGGATATGCTCGGCAGACAAATTTCAGCCCTTTCGCACCCACCAAGCTCCGTTGCAGAACTGAAGAGAGCTCTCCAAGAACCTTGGAATGTTTGAGCCCACAACTCATTCATCATCTCATAGCAAGTATGGTAAATTGCTGTGCAGCGTGCCTGGCTGTCAGAGGTTACCACACGCCTTATTAAACTGCAGCGTGAGTATTTTATTTAATGTTTTCTTTCTTTTTTTCTTTAAAAAGCTTTCATTTCTTGCTATGCTCAGTTTTCTTTCACACTGCTACTTCGGATAATGAAATTAATTATTATCATTCTTTTGATTTGCTTCCTTATTTTATAACCATTTTACACTCGCGTATCACATTTGCCACCATTCTGATTTACAGTTCCTTCTTTATTCGCATAATTATGAATTAAACTTTTGGACACCAGTATATATATATGTATATATATATATATATATATGTATAAAGAGAGAGAGAGAGAGATAAATATATATATTTATATATTTCTGTAGAAATACACTCCTTTCTAAAAGTTAAGCACGGAGAGGAAAATACTAATTTCCGGAAGCCAATCAGAATTGAAGAGGATGCAATTCACTGCAGAGGTATATGGAAGTATGCAAATATGTCAGGTTACAGACAATCGTGCTTTCATGACATGAAATATGCAAAAAGGGCAGTTTTATAAAAAGCCAGCTTTATGAAGGGTTACAGAAGTTGATTGTAAATGCTGATAGAAGGTTTTTATAACTTTCGAACAATTTGTTTTCAAGACATACGTGGTTTTATGACCTCCAGAAAATGAATGGAAGATTCTGAGCGCTGGCGTGCTGTGGGGCGCATTGAAGCAGGACAGTCGATCACAGATGTTGCTCTTTTCTTCGGCGTTCATCATTCTGTAATTTTACGTTTATGGAAACAATTCCAAACCACACAGACAGTTGTCCGAAGGCCCATAAGATGGTTGTTCAAAGGATACAACCCCCACGAAAGATCGATATAATGCTATTGTAGCCAAGCGTAATCGCAGAGCAACCTCCACACGTGTGACATCTATGGTTACAGCGTTCATTGTAAGGCTATATCGACAGCTACTGTACGCCGAAGATTACATATGAATGGAATGTATGCCCGAGTACCTCGAGTTTGTGTTCCTCTATCCGTTCAATCAAGAGGGCACGATTCAAGTGGTACCGGGAATATGGCAAATGGACTGTGTCTGACTGGGCAAAGTTATGTTCACTGATGAGTCAAGATTTGCTCTGGAGCAGATGACAAGCGTATAAGGATATGGCGTAAACAAGAAACACGCAATCAGCCCCAAAACATCACCGAACATCACGCTTCCGAGGCGGAAGTATTATGGTGTGGGCAGGGATTTCATTAGGATACCGCACCGACCCGCACATCTTTAAACGGGGTTCTGTGACGGCTGTCCGGTATCGAGATGAAGTCCTAAACCCATTGTGAGATTGTTCTCTGCAGCAGTTGGCCCTACATTTGTTTTAATGGTTGATAACGCACGTCCCCATAGAGCTGACATCGTCGATGACTACCTGGAGAGTGAAGGGATTGCGCGTATGGCGTGGCCAGGATATTCGCCCGACCTTAATCACATTGAAAATCTTTGGGATGCTCTCGGCCGCGCTGTATCTTCACGTTTTCTACCTCCAGCCACTCTTATTGAGCTGGAAACTGCTCTACAAGAAGAATGGCGATTGCTTAATTCTGCGGTGGTTGACCACCTAATTGAAAGCATGGTCAGAAGGTGTAAACTTTGCATACAGATGAGGGGGGATCACATACCCTATTAATGTCCTTTTTTCATTTTATGCTGTTTATTTTCACTTTATACATATCTGCTTAAGTCTCCAGAGTATGACATTATCTGATAACTTATAAAAATTAAATATTGTTTTCATTTCTGTATATTATTATTGATTTTGTTTTATGTATAAATATATGTGCTACTTTACTGCCAAATTTTGTGTCAATCAAAGCAGTATTTGTTGTTTTTTTTGCATTTTACATCTTCGTGCTTAACTTTCGAAAGTGAGTGTATATATATTTCATACGACAAAGTATACAAATTACGTAAAAGAATATTTTTTTTAAACACACATACAGGTGTTACTATTTACTTGAATTAATATAAGAAAAATCTTTGTAATTAAAAACAATTTTTAATATAAATTTTAAATGTATTTTTTAGATTCAGTTAATTAAAGAATATTTTTTTTAAGAATTGCATTTCAATTTTTTTCAAGTTAAGAATTAATTACTTGTTAATAAAAAACATTAAAGCATTAAAGTTATATGATTAAACTTTTGACTTTCAAATGAATTCATCTTTATACCATAAGTACTGAATAACACATAAAATTAAGTATGATTTTCTATGTTTTTTCATTGGTTGGATTTCGAAAGATTTAGATTCATAAAAACTATGTTAAATAAGCATAGTATAAATGTAAAAAGAATTTTTTTTGAGGAAAAAGAAAAAAAAAAGAGTAAAAATAATTCTTTTTTGTGGAGCATTAAATGAGATTATGTATTTATATAAATGGTGGACTTATAAGAGCATTATTTATTAATATATTTCTTGCCCTTTGAAATAATTAAGATTTTACGCTTCAATGAAGTATAAAAATCACTCACCCAAGCTATAATTTTTTTCTTCTCTTTGCATAATTTTTTATTCCTTTTCTCATTAATCTGCTTAAAATAAATACCTCCAAGAAACATAAAATACACATCTAACAAAACTAATTTTATAGCCTGATGTATAAATTTGAATTGATCTTTCATAAATGCGATAATTGATGTATGAAAAATTTTACGAACATTATTATGTGAAAAAGTGTATTATAAAGTGCGTTACAAATGATCAACAGACACATGTAATTAATTCATAGACTTTCTCAAAATTGAAAAATTTTACAGAAAATTGTTCATGAAGCTTTTTCAAACTTTGCTGGAGTAATAAATTTAAACTACAATTAAAGAATATATAGAGATTTTTTGTAATAATTTTTTTTTGAAGGAAAACATTTTTTAAAAATAATTTTTTAATGCTTTTTGGAGGCAGATGGCACCATATCAGAGGCTTATAAAACTAGAAACTATTAGAATGAGTATCCTGGCATTCAACTGATTTTTATCAGATACTGAAGAAAAGTAAATTTTTCAGATGTGCACTGTAAGACACTAGTACGGCAAGTGTTTCCTAAAAAACAGAAATAAAACTTATTGGACACGTATTATATATCTTCTAGTCTCAATAGTTCAGAGTTCAAAATAAATGGCTCTTCGTTTAAAGAGAAGGAATTTTACAACAGGGTATATTTTCTACTTATTTTTATACACACAGTTTCCTATTATTATTGTTTTTTCCATTTTATTTTGGACGAAATTCTTCGTTCCTGAAATTGAGGTCTCAAGTGCCAGCAAAAGAGAAAGTTTCACGTAAACTCTGCTCCTGTGAGACTGGCGGAAGCGCATTCCGTTACGCCCTGGTACTGGAGCTCATTTTTCAGGTAATGTTTAGTTGCTGCTTTCCGGAGAGGACTATCATTTTGACATTCTTACTTCATTGGACATCAAGTGTTTGTGTCTGTGTTTGATGCATTTTACATTTGTTAGTATTCTTCGGCAGCCTGGAAAAGATTTTTTTCATAGATTTGCTAAGAGTGTTTGATATTTCATGTTTCTATAAGTTGAAATATTTGACATTAAATGAATGTGCATCGTTCTAAGATCCCTCAAAATGGACTTATGAGTTTTTTTCTCGTATAATCATCACAGTAAGATTCTTGATTATTTTGAAAAAAAAATGATATAATAATTTAAATTAATTGGTAAATTTGTTCTTAAAGTTAAAATTCTGATATATCGCACTATTTCACATTTTTTTTAAGTAGTTTTTAGTGCGATACAGTAACAATTCGATTTTTAAAGCATTTTACTTACGCTGTTTGTTCTTTTTTGTTTATAAAAATATGTTTTTAAAGAAAATTTCTTAGAGTTTTTTGGATTGAAACTTCAAGCCATCTTAGAATTTTCAAAAAATCGATTTTTTAAAAAATTTAAATGGTTCTCTGGGACCTGAAAAATGTTGTCCCAAAAGATTGTGGCTGGGAAGTATCTCTAAGTACTCGGTTTTTGAATTTTAGTATAAGGCAGTAAGTTCCTTTTGTGAGCGCTAGAGGAAAGGTACGCTAGGGGACTAGAGCATGTATATGACTGATGCTATCAAAAAGAAACTTATTTCCTGACTAGTCTAGACGAGTTGTTGAACGTCTTTTTCAGTCACTGAAGCTATGGTTTCCTAGGAAAGCGGTTCCGCTCTTCAGCGTCCATAACAATACGGTGGATGACGTCACTAAAACGTTGCCAGTGTAAATAGATTGGTGTGGTTTCCTAGAGAGCGGTGGATGGGAGCGGAACCTGAAATAGCGGCTCTGGCACGTTCGTTGCGATCGTCATAGAGGGTAGCAACAGTTCGTTGAATGTTTTTTACGATAGCGGTGGCTGTTTTCAACATAGAAATGAGTTCAAATACTTTATGGACTCCTGAAGAGGATGAAATTTTAATAGATTTCATGAGAAATAACGAAGTTTTATATAACATTAGGCATCAAGAAGCAGCCAATATTTCAGAAATTTATATAACAGAAAATTAGAATTCAATTTGCTTGTAAATTTATATACTAATAGGTATATCCCATTAAAAACTAGACTTTGTTATTTAAAATCTCTTATTTTATTGTCAATAATAGAAGCAACTTATATTTTAATTAAACATACACTTATCAAAATTGTATATTTTTCATTTGTATTTTTTTTTGTTCAGTGTTTAAATATATGCTAATTAAAAATTAATTTGAACTGTGGAAAAAAGAAATATATAAATAAAATAATGAAATCAAAACATGATTAATTGTATTTTCTTTACACCTGTACATAATGTTTCTTTGATGCATATTGTCTCTTTGTGCATTATAAAGTATTTGAAATCAATTAACTTTTTACACAATTCAGTACAAAAACATTATTGGTATTAGTATAATGTGTTATATATGGGATTGGCTAGAAGAGAGAGAGAGAGGTTTTAAGAAAGCTTAAAGATTCTTTTAAATTTTCAAAATGTTTACTTTTGAGAAAAAGGATATTGGGTGAAAATTAATCCTTGGAATTACTTAGAAATAATGTAATGGTTTTTGTAATTCTTTAATTTCAATGAACTAATGCTATAAAATAATCAAAATTCTTTGATTTCATTTATTGATATAAAAAAGAACATAAATAATAAAATTACAATGTATAAAAATATGTCAATTATATAGAGTTCAATAATTATTTGCGATTGCTTTCTTCTTCCGATGATTGCTCATCTTCCAAATAAATTAGCAACGCAACATCGAGTTCATCCATTCTCAGCAGTCTGTAATTTGTTTACAAAAAGTTGATTGTTTACAGTTACGGACGTAGGAGCATTCGTTTTGTAGGAAACCACTCGGTCAACGTTAAAAGACAGCCATCTTTTCTGTGACGTCATCCATCGTTATATTAAGGACGCTAAAGAAGGATGCCGCCTCCCTAGGAAACCATTACTTTAGGCACAGTAAGCATTTGAGAAGGACGCTAGTCGACAGAAACTCGTTTTTCTCGATACTTTTGTGTCTCGGCTTGTGTGTTCAATGATGGGTTTCTTCAATTGCACATAATGAAGCCAACGAACATGGAAATCGGCCCTAGCAGCTACGAAATGTGTCTATAGATCGACAAACAGCGCATACGCTAACTGGGACGTGAAGGTGCTTTACATTTTGCACTTTTTAATTTTACTTTTAAAAATAGAGGCACTTTGATGCTTCTATAGATGTATTATTTATGAAAATTCTATCAAAAGAACGCTAGAAAATTGAATTTAAACTTGTAAACAAATGTGATGTAACTGTGATTCAGGTACACTTTCTTCAAAACCCGCAGTGTTCAGTACGTATTGTAAAAAACTAATTTTTCTATTCGAAGAATAGTTTTTCTATAGCATATGTTTAAATTTATTGAAAATTGTAAATTTTTTGTGCAAAAATTACGGAAAATTTAAATGATTTGTTACAAAATTTTGAATAAAAAAATGGTTTTTTTGAAATGATACTTATGTTTAGTTTTGCATTTTGCTTAGTGTAGTTTTTAAATTATAAATCAAGTGGATGTAATGCACAGTAGATTTTAAGGATTATTCTAAATTAAATTCACAGCTTGTAAAATAGACATTTCATTTTTCCTAACTGCTTATTGTTAACATTTAAATGCTCATGAATAACTCTCTATATGTTTATAACTTTTAAATTTGCAATGAAATAAATAAATATTCATATGTATGAATACAAAAAAGGAAACTCTTTTGTCATAATATTTAAAAACAAAGTTCCATTTAAACATCAAATTAACTACGTAAATTCATCAAAAACATTTTTTGTGCATTTTTATAACAATAAAAATAAGTGTAAGGAATTTTGTAATATTCTGTAATGATGATACTTAAAGTGAAGTAAAAATGCTAAAACTTATAGACATAAAACTTTGGTATTTTAAATGGAAGATGGTGTGAATCGTTGATAACACGTATTGATGAAGTAGGGAACGATTAATTAAAAATAATTCTAACTAATCTAGAATTTTAAACTTACAATTTAAAAACTGAGAAACGATGCGAAATAATCCAATTAACAATGGTATGACGTTATATTGTATTAAAATATATTATTCTACAAATCATAGATGAAAATATCTTCATTTGCAATTTTCTCAAAACGCATTTTTTGGTGATTCCGGTACACTTTCCTCAAAATCTACTTTATCTATAATCCTGATATTTTGCATAATACAAGCTTTTAACAAAGTGAAGGAATTCGTTTTAAAATAAACATTCAAAAATTTCAGATATAGCACAATTTCTGCATAAAATTTAAAAGAAATTTAAATCACTAAATTAAAAATTTTTAAAAAATTTTATTAACTTATATTTTAAAATTTCATTTTGTTCATTGTATGAATAGTTATGTTTACAAAAACCCTGTGAAATTTTATAGCTATATATGCAATATATTTTATGCAAAGTGTACCTAAAGGTAAGAACATGCTTGAAAATAAAAAAAAATAGTTTTTGATTAATTATTGCTCTTACAGATTTATTTGTAATTTAAAATGAAACTTTTTTACATTAGCAAGTACATAAATTACTTTAAGTAAGTGAGAACCATCTAAATTTGGTGCAAAAAAGTTCATTTTTCCTTCTCGCAGACGTCCCAGTTACCTAAGAGCTCACACAGAGATCTCTTTCTGACCAGATAAAAGAGGCAAGAATCGCTTCAAGATCAAGCATAAAAGAAAGCTAATAGCAGAACATTAATATGGAAGGCCAATTGTTTGTTGTAGGCATCGCACATTAAAGGTATTGCAACATTTTTCATGATTTTCTACTATCCCAAACTTCAAACGCATTTACCTCAAAACTGCATTTTTTAAGTAGGCCTGACTCATAATTCAGACAGTTTTCAACCGATTCAATTGAAACTGTCTTTATGTCTTGAAAAATACATTGTTTATGGAAGTACATAGGATTTTTTTATCTTGCATAAATCATTTGCTATTGGGTTGATGCATAATTATACGGCGTTTTTTCAACACATTTTATTTAACAAAACCAGTAAAAATATTTGACAAAAACATGTTTAAACGATTATTCTGGAGCGTAGTCACCATCTACTTCAATTACTGCTTCCCATTTGCTTGGCAGACGGTCAATTCCACAAACGAAGAAGACACGATTCTTAGAGGCCATGCACGCTTTGACATAGGCCACCAAGTCATCTGATCATCGATCCCGAGCCTGATCGTCGAAATCGGATGGCCGACCTCTTCCTGGCTTATCCTCCAAGCTGGTATCACCTGATTTGAAACGGGCAAACCCTCCCTACACTGACTTTCGCTGATTGTTCCTTTGCCAAAAAGTTCGTTGAGATCGCGAAATGACTGTGCTGCTTTCCATCCTTTCTCGAAGTGGTAGAGCATAATATGGCGAATATGACTATGGTTTTCGACACGCATTTTTCTAAAACAATAGAAAAGATTATTTTTATACAAAAATAATAAACAAAACGCTACTTTTCACTGATGAAAAACGCACTGATATAAACGCCGGATAATTATGCATCAACCCAATAGTAACAATTATCTGACAATTTTTTAGGCAAATTTTTCACTTTTTAGTTGTTTAGAAGTGAGCCATTTGGTCAAAAACCAATATATCGCAAAAACTTTACGTTCTTCTATAGCAGTTATTATATATAATCGAAAAAAATTCATTGGCTCAATATGATTAAACAATTACAGGATTTTTTAGTCCGGCCGTGGACCCTGAAAAAATGGAGACGCCATTGCGAAAACACTGGACAGCCACCATTTTGAAACTAATCGCTTCAAAAAATTATTGTAAACAGTGACCGATGTGTATAACACCCTGCTTTTGTAAACTCGATTTATTTTGCAGCATTTCTGAAAAAAAAATCTCCCCAAAGCCATTTTTTCGGCTTCTAGAGTTGCCTAAGGCCTTAATAGGAATTAGGTAGTCGTAAAGAAATAAGCAATCTTTTCTAAATTATTGAACGTGTGATTTAAATAGGTATTTACTAGTATATGTTTCAATTTAATTAAAAAAAAAATCACTTAGCATTTTATGAGCTCTCGTAGACTAAATGTATAAATAATAATTTTTTTACATTGCTTAACAGTTTATTTCACGACCACGTTTAACATTTTCTATGATATCGAAGTCGCATTAATATCCGTGGATTTGAATTTGAAAATATATGCTTAAACATAGATTACTAAGAAAACTGTGTGTGTGTTTTATGTTATGAGGGTGAATCGGAAAATAAGTTTCCCCTGTCGGCTGTGGTCGTGTTGTGTATGAAAGTCAAAATATAGAATGAGATATTAAAAATAAGACATAACTTTATTTTTCCACATAAGTACCAAGTACATTGAGACATTCGTCATTCCGCTTGATAAGATTGAGAAAACCCTCCAGGAAAAACTCAGGGTTTTGCATACGGTAGAAGCGTTTAACAGCTTTTTTGACTTCAGCATTGCTTCCAAAGTGCCTCCCAGTGAGATTCTTTTTCAAAGTCGAAAACAGATCAAAGTAACTTGGTGTGAGATCAAGACTGTACGGAGGATGGTGTAGGTGCTCTCAACCAAGAGTTGCAATATGGTTTTACATTGCCGTCCCTGAGTGTGATCTCGCTTTGTCATCCAACAACAGAGCGCCAGGTCTGAGAAACCATGGACACTCTTTACAAATCCATCTGCTTGATCGCGGTCGATCTCTACCCAATGGCGCATTGATGTCTTGGGCGTTCACCTGATGTTTTATCATTCTCCCATAGTCGTTAAACGCTTCTTCCGTATGTAAAGCCCTGAATTGTTCCTGGAGGACTTTTTGTAACTTATCGAGCGGTAT
The DNA here is from genome assembly GCA_019973975.1 of Trichonephila clavata. Taxonomy (NCBI): domain Eukaryota; kingdom Metazoa; phylum Arthropoda; class Arachnida; order Araneae; family Nephilidae; genus Trichonephila; species Trichonephila clavata. The sequence goes on along the minus strand of BMAO01006335.1, from coordinate 23,381 downwards.
GACAAATGTCTCAGTGCACTTGGTACTTGTGTGGAAAACTAAAGTTATGTCATATCTTTAATGCCTCATTCTATGTTTTGACTTTCATACACAACTCTGACCACAGTCGACAGAGAAAACTTATTTTCCGACTCACCCTCGTATTTAGGATTTGAATAAATATTAAATTGAGAAAAATGTAAATGCTTGATAATTTTGTATAGTTTTAAATATAGTTATGTTTCTTTTTATAGAATATAAGCATACTATGTAAGTATATTTTCTGTAAGGGAAAAGAAATTGAAGACATTTCGGAAAAGATAATTTTAATGACATATGTATGGAAATCATGCACATCGCCATACACCCTCACCCAGAACTGCTGACATCGAGAGAAAAGGAAAAAAAGTGGTAATCTTGAAAAAGGATATCTCCATTGGGATAAAGTAATGCTCGTGAAAAGGCCCGTGCAACGCCGGGCTAAATGGAGGGGAAACATACATATCCGACAGAGTAAACAGGTGAAATAAATTTTAAAAAAAGAATTTTAATGTCATTTATAGAGAAATCACACACCTACCAGGTAATGCTGTTACCGAGAGGGTAAATTTCCACAGTCATAACATTTTACACTCGACAAAGCCTGTGCGACGCCTGGGTCAGGCAGCTAGTAAAAAATTAGGCATGGAATAAAAAATTGGCTCTTAGACTTTTATTGCATGTAAATTTCAATTTACTTTTGTGACTGATGAATTATGTGAAAGTGCATATTTACGTATAACAAGTAATAATAAAGAAAAAAAATTAAGTCAATTCCTACTTAGGTCAAGAAAGAAAATTTTTATTTTATAGTAATTTTTTATTAAATAGTTACAATTAATATATATAAATATGTATATACGTATGACAGAATCACAATATTAAGTAACAAAATAAAAAGCGATTTTCCTGGCAATTTTCCATTTTTTTTCTATATATGGTGTTGGACTATTTTTCTTTGTGTCCGTTACTAATTATTTAATATAATTAAATTTAATTATTCTAATGAAATAGAAAAAAGAAAAGAAAACACACTCTCAAAAATTAGGCCATTCCATGTGGGATTTGAACCCACGACAGATGGATTAGAAGTCCAACACGCTAACCATTGCGCTAAAGAGACGAAACCAACGATTTTCTTTTCTATATACGATTTTGTTTGTTACTATTTATTCATTTTAATTTAAGTAATGAATTAATATTTCAAAAAATGTATTAGCATGAACAAGTTTAAGAAAATATATTTGAACAGATCCATTGATCCATTGATTTGACATATATATATATATATATATAAGCTGTTCTATGTCAGCAATGCTTATAATACTGTAGCATCTATATATTTATATTTAACTCTATTATGTTTTTAAAAAATTTTCATGCATCCTTTCTAGAATCTATTGTCTGCTTATCTTGCAATTTAAATTTTTTTCAGTTCTGATTACTGTTTATTCATCTCTGAAGAAGTAGATGGTTTTGATTATATATAATGGTTATAAAATAAGGAAGCAAATCAAAAGAATAATAATAATTAATTTTATTATCCAAAGTAGCAGTTTGAAAGAAAACTGAGCATAGCAAGGATTCACACTTTAAAGAAAAAAAGAAAGAAAACATTAAATAAAATACTAATGCTGCAGTTTAATAAGGCGTGTGGTCACCTCTGACAGCCAGGCACGCTGCACAGCGATTTACCATACTTACTATGAGATGATGAATGAGTTGTGGGCTCAAACGGTTCCAAGCTTCTTAGAGAGCTCTCTTCAGTTCTGTCACGGAGCTTGGTGGGTGCAAAAGGGCTGCAATTTGTCTCCAGAGCATATCTCATACATGCTCGATAGTATTTAAATCAGGGGAGTTTGCAGGCCACGAAATCCTCCGTTTCAAGGAAGTCATCAATCAGCACCCCATAGTGACATGGCGCATTATCATCCATGAATATGAAGTCAGGACCGACAGCATCTCTAAACAAGCGAACATAATGCTCAAGAACTTCGTCTCTGTATCTTTGAGCAGTCACAGACCCCATGTCAAAGAAATGGAGATATGTGCGGCTGTCCATCATAATGCCTGCCCATACCATTACTCACCTTCATGGAAAATGATGTCTTTACGTTATGTTTCTTGGTTCAAAACGTGTTCCACGTTCTCTCCATATCGTTACCCGCCGAGAATCACTACTCAGACTAAACCGGGACTCGTCACTGAACATCACATTGGCCCACTCTCCCACACTCCAATGTTGATGTTTCAAACTCCAGTTCAAACGAGCGCGTTCATGCGCAGACGTGAGGGGAATGCAAACTGCTGGTCTTCTGGCATACAGGCCAGTATGATTGAGTCTCCTGTAAACAGTTTGTCTCGAAATTCGTATTCCTGTGGTGACTGTGAGGCCGAACCCAGTGCTCTGGCAGTTCTGCCCCTCTGACGTCGCGCACTTATTACCAGATATCGGTCTTGGCGAGGGGGTATGACTCTTGGTCGACCTGATACTAGTTGTCGGGTATCATCTCCCGTTCTTTGAAACCTCTGCCACACTCTTGAGATCACAGACTGGTCCACATTCAGAAATCGAGACACTTCGGTTTGTGATCGTGAGGATTCCAGCATTCCATCGATTCTTCCTTTCGTAAACATATCCAATTGGCGTCTTTGTGCCATCATTCACCTTGTTTGATGGTTAACAACGTTCCTTCGCACAGCAGTGGCACGAAACTTGTCTGAACTGCCTATGCTGCGTGAATCGGTTTCTCCGCGTTCCGACATGCGCCGGTGTTTCGCGCAAGACGTCGTCGGCTGAAAAGTTTTGCATTATAACCCAATGTTTCTTCTTCACCCAATCAATATCCGCAAGAAATTTGGAACAATTTTACGAATATTTATTCCATGTTTTTTGCATTTTTCGATTTATGCTTAACTTTTGGACACCAGTGTATATGTAGGGAGAGAGTGAACTAATAGTAGGAACTAAATAAAAAATAAACAAAAAAAAATGTTTGAATTTTGTTTCTAATTTGTATTTTTTATTGAATGCCCTTGAAAAAAATCTCCTCACGCGCGCGAATAGTATTTATACACATATTTGAAATACAAAAACTAGAAAAATAATATCTGAAATGCAATTTTTTAAGAGGTTAAGAAGATAATATTTGAAAATTAAACAAAACAAATTGAAAGTTAACTCATTAAATTAATGTTTGTTTTGAAAAAAAAAAGGTTATTTAAGATGTTAAATATTCTTTTTTCCCCTTCACCACAGAATTTTCCTTCAAACACTTTCGGCCGCGTAAATCACCACTGAATTAAATTTGATTCCGAAGTCTGCACATTCTATTAAACCTGAAAGCATTCATTACCCAAACTGAACAAAGGAAGCGAAATCAAGATTTTTCTTCTAAAAGATTTCTACTACATTAACCTTACTATTTCTTTACCACCTGGTCCACAGCCTTAATTGGTTTCAAAGTCTTGTGAACGCATTGAAGGCAAACATGGAGTTTATCCAATATTGGTAAGTATTCTGCACGATCTATTAAGCAAAGACTTCTTTTGGGTCAAGAGTTGTATGTAAATGAGGAAAATTCTCAGACAAGGATTGTTTGCTTAATAGATAAGGATAAGCCCCATGAGAAAATTTTAAAACCGGGTAGGAATTTTGTCTCATGTTACGACGATAGATTTTGTTTTGAACGAATTTTGGAAGGTTTGTTAAGCTATGATCTAAAAGTTTGAAAAGGTAAATCTTGAGAGTAATTTAAGAAAATATTCTTTTTGACAGACGTGAAAAAAATTAAATTTTGTTCATTATCCTAAATATTCTAAGACTTGGATAGTTATTAAATGAATAATATTTTTCTCTATTTAATTTCTTCGTTTTCGAAAAAAAATTATTTGAAAGGAATGGTTTCTAACAAAAAAATATAACGTTCTATATATATATATAGTATATATATATAGTATATATATTACTATCATGTATTATAAATATATTAGGTTGATAACTATTTTAGATGTAATATTTTTTAAAATATATATATATATATAAATTTTTCATGGTAAATTTAAATAAAATTCTAAAATAAACTCTTTTTTTGTTTTATATTTTCCTACAGTTATAATGTATTTCATTTTTCTACTACATACGGTCACAATACAGCGTTACAGTTTAAATAATTTTAAATATATTTTAGTTTATATTTATCTTGCTTTTTATTATTGATTGTACTCTTCCTACCGAGGTTTTTTAAGTTTTTAAAAATTCTAATTACATTTGGTTTTATTAGTTAACTAATTTTTACATTCATATGGTGCTGCTCTAAGATGGTTTTATGTTGGAGAGAATTAAAAGATTTAATAATACTATATACTCATCTAGTTTTCATTTTCTAATGTTAAGTAAATAGATTTGTTATAATTTTCCTTCTGATAATTTTACTTGATACTAATTATATCAAGTATATTATAAGAAGGAAAATTATAACAAATACTATTACTACAGGATACTATTACTACAGTATATTAAAATAAATCTTCTAATAATAATATGATTTATACAGACTCACATATTTCTATTCCCTACATATCAGTAGTGTAGTAAAATAAAGTTGAATTTTGGCTTGCCAAAATCAATGTTTAAACTTGTAATCTTAGTTCTTAAGGGCAAGAATTTACTATTGTACTGTTGTGGCTTACTGATTCCTTTCTATGCGTCTAGTTGTACTTTTATCTCAGTTCTTTTTATCATATATAAATGCAAGCATAATTAAATTAGATCTAAAATTAAATCTCTAGACCACTTTTAACTTTTATTTTCCCGTTACATCTTCAAGTATTAAATTTATTATCCAGTTATGGAATGAAGAACACATGGCCCTAAACAGAACTTTGCCACTCCGACCATTAATTTTTATTACCTCGTATATCATGCTTAACTTTCAAATATATCTCTTCAATAAGAAGTGTGCTTGAAAAACATCTGGCTTTTGATTAGCCGCCGTCTCTGACATTTAACACGTGTCCGTTTTCTCTCTTAGAAACAGACCCAAAATTGCGTTCATGGAATAAAGTCAGTTCAAAATAAAATGCCTTGGTGTTGACTCGAAAAACACGACATATATATATATAGTTATTCCATGCTGTTTCAAGTCTGTGCCCCACTTCATGGAACGTGATGGCTGACTTGTCTCCCAATAAACCATGACTATATATTTTCAATGGTTGGAAAATCTAAAGAGCGTGATGGACAAGGGGACAGTTGAACACATTTTACGTACAGGTAGGTCAAGAAACAATGCGTAGTATGCAGCCTTGCATTATCTTATTGAGCACAATCAGGAATGCAAAGCTCGCTGTTCAAATTACCAATGTCGCAAACAAGAGGTGCACGTGCCATATACCTAATGGCTCCCTATGCCATCAAACTCGGTGCCGGGTCTACATGACGATACCGAATAAATGAAGCAACTCTCGGTATATCCTGACTAACCTAGGACTGCTAGAGGTAGGACTCGTTGCAAAGAAAATGAACTGAATGTACTTCTTTATCCAGTGTTGTCACTCAGAGCACCCCTTTAGGAGTTCTGTGTGTAGTGCCAAATGAGTGCCAAGAGGGGGGGGGGTGCCATTTGAGTTTCCGTTTCTCGGCCCCTCTTTATTTAATTACACTGAAGTGCTAATAATTTTTACAACAAATTTCTTTCATATGAAACTGAAGTTTTTATACCCCTCTTTCGTGCTGTTGCAACTTATAATGGACCGAAGTGTTCTTCCAAAGAAAGATAAACCTTTTTTGGGAACCAGGAAAGATATAAGACTGCTTGTTCACATTGTTAGTTTCGACTATTTCCACTTGAAATCAATGCTTAGAGTTGTAGAATTTATTCCTTTATAAAATTATTTTATTTTATTTTTTTACTCAAGTACAGTTTGTTGTTTTTTGGTGAAATTTTTCTTCATGATATTTTCTTCAAAAGAAATGAAATTTCTCTTTACCTTTTCTACCCTAACATTCATCTTCATTAAAATCAGGATCCTGTATAATTTGTTCTCTTCAATTGTTCTCTTATTCGTCAGACCACACGACATTCATTTACTTTTATGATGCAATGCCGATGTTACATGTCACATTGTATACGCTTTTAGCGATGATGTGCAGGGAAATGATTCGGACGCCGGCTGAATAGACGAATACATAAAAGTACCCTTCGCTGTAATTTGAGATACATCATCTAGATCAGAACTCTTTCAGCTGCTGGTGCAATCGGCTCATTTATAGCCCTTCCGTTATAGCGAGCAATGTATAGCAATCTGCACTTTCATCTGGAATCAGTACAACATGGCAGATTAACCTCTGGCCATCAACTTATTGTTTCATGACCCATAAACTGCTTTCTATGTATACTCTCAACGGCTGGACGTCAGCAGCCCAGTGCCTATTTAAGCTCATTTCAGACCCTGGGCGCAAAAAATCTACAAGCCCCCTAGCGTATCGAAATTTATACCCAGAAAATCTGGTTCAAAGTCCAGTTTATCCGGGCCCTTCCTCGCCAGCAGGCGCCCGCCCCAAAATGCCCAATAGATAAACCGGCATCGCAGCAGTTTACCAAAAGAAACCTGTCTGGAATCGATGATGACTGATTAAAGAAAAAAAATTACGAAACCATTATATTCTATAAATGGTATCTACTATTTTTAATTAACTATTTTTTCAATTTTATTCACTAAATAATAATTGGCTGCAAATAACTAAGTACTAAATGTCTATGCTTTTATATATGGATATAACTTTTTTCGACTGAGACTTTTTCCAAATTAAAATAATCTTTTTCACATTTAAAACATTGCCATTTAACTGATAATTTGTAAAATGAGAAGTTGTCTCCAGGTATTTTGTTATAAGCTGATTACTGTTAATTTTTACAAGACTTCGGACGTTGGATGAAATGGAATCTTAGGTGTAAGTCAATATTTTAGTTTGAGTAATACGAAAGTTAATATCTCCACGAGTAAAAAACGTTATTATCAACATATTATTTGCTCTTAATATAATTAATTAGTTTAATATTTAATTATTAAAAATAGAGTTATAATAAATTATCTCTAATTTATTGCTGTCAGGGACACCTTAGGGTAAGACTTTAATCTATGTATATGTATTACAATTCAAATGCATTTCTTTAAAAGCTAAATTAATATGAGTGTTTTAAATTTTAAAACATCGTAAAAAAATGTTCTAATTTCTGAGAATGGGTTCAGCGCATTTCCATGTATTGTTAATAATTCATAATAGAATTATTTTTATTAATAATAACTGTAACTTTAAAATTATTTACATTATTCTCTGAAAGGAAGTATGATAATTAACCAGATGTAGAAATGTAAGATTTGTAAGAATTTGAATTAAGTATGAATTTTGAAAAATTTATACTTAAGTAGAATTTTGAAGAATGTATCATTTAAAAACATAGGAGAAAATTTAACTTCTGGAAGAGATATACTGGATAGAGATGTAAGAGATTCTGGATTTATTACACATAAAGCAAAATACGATTAATAATTTATTTGCCCCATAACTCAGATTTATTAAAATAATATTTATTTTGTAAATGCTTATTGAGCATAAGGCTAAAAATTATATATGGGGATTGGCTCTCTCTCTCTAAATATATGTATGTACCACGGTTCAAATTAAAGTAGTACAGTACAGTATGACGAAAATCAAACGCGCGCACGCAAAAGTATAGATGAATAGTAATGCAGCGCTGTTTTTTGTGAGTAGAGTGCATAAGATATTCTATCCAGTTAGACGAGGAACTTATTGCGCAGTGCTGATATGCACAAATTCTTTTGTGCCATTCTAAATCATGTTATAAAAGCTGATCATTGGTCAGGGATTGAAACTGAGGTAGTTTGTGGGAAACATAGCATCTACGTATTATGAAGGGTTATATGATGCTTAGTCTGTCGTGAGAATATTTTATTAATACTGAGAACTTGCTTTGCTTGGGCTGATATTCTGTTCCATAAGTTTACATTGATATTGTTGTTGGTCTCTTTTCCACATGCCATAAAGAGACTACTAGAATTTTTATAGAAGTAAGTTTTAATCAACAAATGGCGTAGCACATATTGAAAAATGTCTTAACATGAGAAAATTTTTATAATGCTAGGTTAAACATTGATTCACAGAATTACACAAGCAACACTGATATGCACTAGCTAGCGTTCATTTCGAAATACACTGCTGGCCACCGTAAATGCAACACCAAGAAAGACAAGAGATAGCGCAACAAAATTTATTTTATAGATAACATGCTGACCAAGTATCAAATGATTAAATTTATAGACTTCTGTGAAGTGTGGTTCCTGCCAGAATCAATAGCCAGATTAACCGCCATTGTTGAATATCACCGCTGCCACACGCCTCGGGATTAATTCAAAAAGACTTTGGATGGCTTCTTGGGGTACAGCAGACCAAGCAGCTTCCACACGTTGCCAAAGTTGATCTGGTGTGGTAGCTGGGGGTGTAATCTGGGTCAATCGTTAAGCAACCATGGACCACATGTTTTCTATCGGCGAAAGATCCGGAGAGCGAGCCGGCCAGGGAAGCAATTCAATCTGTTTATTGACGAAGAACCTTTGGACAATGCGTGCCACGTGTGGTCACGCATTATCCTGTTGAAATATGGCTGTGGCCAAGCCCTGAAGGTAAGGAAGGGAAACTGGCTCCAACACTTCGGAGATGTAGTGCTGGCTGTTTAAAGTACTGGCAATGCATACTAGAGGAGTGTGAGAGTGACATCCAATACCGCCTTATACCATAATACCCGGTGCAGGACCAGTGTGGCGGTGCATAACGCAGCTGTTCAGCATCCTCTCTCCACGGTGTCTCCAGACTCGAATCCGACCATCGTGGTGTTGCAGACAGATGCGTGACTCGTCAGTAAAGACAACTTCATTCCATTCTGCCGCCCACATCTTTCTTTCATCTCACCACTGGCGACGGAGACGTCTGTGGTTCTGCGTCAAGGGTAGACCAAGCAATGGGTGTCTTGCGGACAGACCACTCTGCTGTAAACTGCATTGAATTGTACACGAAGACACTGAATGATGCTTTACAGACTCAATGTGCTCTGCTATGGTTCGTGATGTGACTGAGCGATCCGTCGCTGCCATGCGCATAATTTGCCGGTCCTCACGTGAAGTGGTGCACTGAGGTAGATGCGATCGACCATGTCAGTCCATCGTTCCCTCCTGCATCCAACGGTCACATATCCGCATTACAGTCGTTTGGTTTCGTCCAAGACGACTACCGATTTCCCTGAAAGATAATCCACAATCTCGTTAGGCCACAATCCTTCCTCTGTCGAACTCAGATACTTGATCAAAAGCTGATCGCTGTTTTCTATGAGGCATAACTGATCGTTTTTTGAAAAAAACCACAAGAAAAACACAATTGCCGAACTTGAAATCGTCGAAATCTCCAAGCCCTAAATAGCGCTTTGAGGTGGCGCCACACGCGTGCGTGATGTGTGTCTGCGCTGAAATTCTAATCATTTGCTCATCTCACCCCCGCTAATGCATGTTGTAAATTTCATGTTATTTGCGTGCTTCCTTCAGGGTGTTGCATTTACGGTTGCCAGCAATGTATACTGCAATAACGAAAAAACATTTCTGCAGCGTACTTTCACCTTGTGGTGACAAATACACGAGCTTACGATCCTGAAAAAAAGCGTTAACCGAATTACTCGAATATCACCACACAGGCTCATCCCGTCCAAAAAAAGTTCTAGTGTAACTGAATAGGGCATGGTTATACTAATTGAGGCATCAGTTTAAATGATGCTAATTGAGCAATATATGCCTCCAGGTATGCAGCGCAAACTTTTATGGTTGGGGTGGGACTAACTCTGTATCGTGTGGCATGGCACACACACAATGCTCAATGTTATATATTCCCCTCAATATGCCAAATGTATTTTGACAATAGTATTGGGAAGCATAAGAACATTCTTTTGTATTCAGCTGGCAATAGTCCTTGGGAATTTAAACTCTTTCTTAGGTTAAAGATTTTCTCAAAGGCATTCAATTTTTTGCTCAGAGCAGTAAAAAGTTCCATCACTATCATACCTAACTAAAATATTGTGAAAGGTATTCTACGGCTTTCCGACAATCGACAAAATGATTTAAGCTTTCTAAGTGAATGTATATACGATATGAATTGCAATTTTAGTGATATAAATCATTAAAACAAGTATATTCATTGCATTTATGTTATTATTGCATAAGTCAACTAAGTATATTCATTATTTTGGGAATTCAAATTTAGCACATAAAATTTTAAAAAGTGAATTCGAATTTAAATAAAATATGAGATAGTGTATTTCATATGAACCGATTGAATTTATTTTTCTTGTGATTACATGAACACAACATTAGAATTATGTTTATTTTGTAAAGTTACTATATATTAATGTGTGAATTTAATATACATAATATAAATAATTTTCATTATATTTTCCTCTTTAAGTAAAATTTTATATGCAGAACTCTTTTGATCCAAAAATATTTCAAGAAGGAAGCGAGATTAAGGGGAATAACTGTTCTCAATATAAACTTATCAGTATCTCCAAAAAATTCTTTATAATTTGTTTACATTTCTCTTCTATCTTGGATACTCCAGATCATGTATCCTGTATTAAAATGCATCATTGGGATTGATAAAATGTTGCTTAATTTTTGTATGAGTTTTACTTTAACCTTTTAACAGCTTCTGGAGAAAATATATCCGCTTTGCTCAACCGTGTATTGAGTGCCCCAAACGTATATATACATATTTCTGAAAAACCATTATTTTAATAGCGCTGCTATCAGTGTAATATTCTGAAGTCTTAGGAATGCAATAGATTGACCTTTATGGATTTTGAGAAGGATTTAGTTATTACAGAAACAAATTTGCTTATTTCTGTTTTTCTTTCACATAGGTGTACTTGCGGCAATGTAAAAAACGGTGGCCCTGGAGAGTGAATCAAGTTACTTTAAGACCGGTAGTTAAGGGGACAATCGAAACCGTATAAAAGAGAGATTTATTACTGTTAGACTATTTTTGTAAATTAAGTTCAATATCAGGAAGCGTGGTGCATAATAAAATTTAACGATAACTAGATCAATAGACTCTTGGTGGTTAATTTTCATCCCTAGTATTATTTTTTGCTATTAATTGCATTCGAATCACATTCTGAACTATTCATTTTCTACTTTAGAAAAGCATCTGTAAATTGCGAGTTAGTTGAATGAAACGATAAAAGGAGTCTACTTTTAGAGTGAGTGGAATAAGCGCAATCGCTGGATTGTACACGGATTTTGGCCCTTTTCAGATGCACTCGAATTTATAACATGTGAGCTGTGTAGGGAATCCCTTCATAGTTAAATTCTCACACAAAGTTACGTTGGATTCTGAAAGAGTTTAATGATCGGTCATTTCTTTGAATTATTTGTCTAGTTAAAGAGACATAAGGAATGCAATTCTAAAAACAATATGTTACTCTGGGAAAGCAATAATTTCAATGTATTTTAAATAACGTTTTTTAAAATTTAAACATATGTTAATAGAGTTTAATTTAAAGTAATAAAATGAGTTTGCTACATTAGAAATAAAGTATTTGCGTAAGAAATATTGATAAAAAAACGCAGGTAACGGAAGGCTAATAATATAATCATGTACCTTTCAGGATATAAAGAATGTTTACAGAATACCAAGAAAAGAAAGATTGACAGAAAGCTTTATTTTATTCCTAGATGCTCATCAACCATTTTATTTACAATTACATTTATAAATTTCCAGGCAGAAAAATGACAGAATCTGATTAATATGTATGCATGGAAGGTTTTCTAGAAGATTCTTTCAGAAAGAACTAATCTCTAATCTTCTTATAAAACCTCTAAATTCCTCAGAGGACGTTGTCCAATCTACGATTTCATTGGTCTCGTTTAGTATTCCATCTTTCATTCGACTGACATTTCACAGACGTTAGCTTATCTCACTGTTAGATTTGCTGAAATGTCAGCTTCGAATCAAAACTAAAGGGCCACAGTCATACTTTTTACCATTTATTAATTTCTTCGGGTATAAGATTCTTGTTCGATACTGCTTTAAATATTGTGACTTTAATAATTTAGTTATTTAAATCTATTCTGGCTAACAGAAGATGAAATGTTTAGTATTTTCATTACTGCGAACATCAGCTTTAAAATAAATTTAGAATTTACTCATTTGCTCAACACAGTCCGCACGCTTTAGTGTATTCACCATCGTTAAGAAATTCTAAGTGTAACAGCCATAAATATTATCTAAGTCATTTCTATCAATTTTTACTTAATAAAGTAAGTTACTAATGACCTTAGAAATTACGTTAGCTTTTCCATGTTAAGTGTTGGAAACGCTCGAACATTTTCTTCAGTCAGTTTCCCTGTTTATTATTTAGATCCTGCCAGTTTAACGACTTATTCAATTAGTAGATGCTGTCGACATTAATAGATTTTTATAAATGTTACTTTTTCATCTTTTATCTCATTTAGAATATAACGCATCTAAATAACGTGTTTTGCATCAGTACATTTTAATAATTATTGTGACATTTTAACCCTTCTTTCTATGATGGATATTTTCATTATAATATTCAAAGAACAAAGAAATTACTCAAAACAGATGCACTTTAAATTGGTTGTTATTGGTAACTTTTTTCACGTGGTAACTTTTTTTCACGACTGTTGCGTAATCAAATCTAGTTGTCAAAACAAATCAAATATCACAATAATTATAGCTGGTTTGAACTTGTCATTCCACTGTTTGTTGTGACTAGAAGAAACGTGCGATTTCTTAAATATTTTCTTATAATTAATCTAAGATATTTTTGCAAGTAAAAGCAATAATGAGATGAAAAAAAGGTTTTGTTTGTGCTTCTGTTATTTGTAGTGCAATTTATATGGAATACCCCAAATAATTTTTCTAAAACCATGTGACAGAAATTTACATGACTACGCAATTGTTTCATCTCTCATGTAACAAGAAAAGGTTTTTTCACTGTATATTTATATTTTAAGTTATTTTTGTAGAGGAATTTAGAAGAGAGAGATATATCGAAGATTGGATTGAACCAGTTAGAAAGCAGTTGACTCTCAGAAGAAGGCATTGATGACAAAAATTCTGACTACGTGTACCGCGATGCAGACGAAATTAGAAAAATAATAAGAATAATTGTTTCTTAAATATCATCAGGAAAAAAAATGCTGCGATGTTATAATATTTTTTTTTATTTATTTTGCGCTGAATTTAACATATAAATTTGTATGATGGTAGATATTTGCATCACACACTTTTTATTCATTATCTTATTTTATACATTTGTATTTGAGTTCTTTTAAATATTTTTTCTGTAATCGAGAGCATGAAGTATACCATCATGATTTATTTCACATAAAAAGAAAACAAAAACATGCAAAGAAGGCTTAATGCGAATTTTGTATATTTTGTTGCGACTATTGATTAATTTTAGGACATAATCTTTTAATATTACTCTTATATATTTTTCATATTTTATTTTATTTTCAAAATTAATTGATAAATACATTTTAACCTTTTTAAAATTAGCAATGTTTCCTATGTTACTTCTAGTTTTGAAAGATTTTAATAAAATTACACATATAATTAGAGTTACATTAAAGTCGCAAGATAAAGGTATATTGGGGCTATTCACAACGTACCTGTATTTTCAAGTGACAAGGATGATATCGGAGCTGTCGCACCTCTTTCCTGACTTCCAAACCACCTGCACGTCAAATCTCCATAGATTTAACGTGCAGTGAATTCCTTTTACTCGGCGGTCTTCAGCGGCACTTGGAGCGAACGCATGGCATGCCAGCAACGATTCATTGGCATTGGCCACTTAACTGAAACTGGAGTAAAAGGTTCAGTAATACATTAAATAGTAGTCAGCATCATACAAGCACGTACAGTTGCAGATAATTTAAAAAATATGTTTATTTTTGCTAAACGTAAGGTTTATTTTTAAAAAAAATGGATACATAATGAAATGGTACATTTCAGTGATTTTTCTTAGCTTATAAAAAGAAGAAAGTTTATATGAGCTCTAATATTGAGAATCTGAGGGAACTTAAAATTTACGTGCACTTCTAATACGTCAAAACGATAAATTATAATGAAATAAAAAAATGACGTCTAAAGAAAGCTTAACGCTTTTAAATTTAATTGATTTCAGAATATTTTATTGCGACGACTGTTCAAGAAAATTAAAAAAAAAACCTTATTATTTTTTTTAAAATAAATTTATTTGCAAAACTTCTCATGCTCCACATTACATAACACGAGGCTTGCAGACGTAAGTGGTAACAACATTACAAAACAATAATAATAACAACAACAAAAAACATAATTAAGAAAAAAAACATAATAAAGGGGAAAAAACACAAAAAGGGAAAAAAACAAACATAAAGAGCCAAAACTAAAATAAAGGAAGGGAGGAAATACACAAATATAAAGAAAGGAAAGTATCTGTAAAATTTTAAAATCTATACTGTAAACAAATTTTCTCAAGACATTAAGGCTTTCAGAACAATTGACTAACAAAGACAAAATGGGTGGCCAGGAAATACCTAAGCATTTTAACTCCTTTTTAAAATTTTCTCTTTTACAACAATATAGATTACAATACAACAAGACATGTTCCGCGGTTTCAGGGTCCAGACCACAAGAACAAATATCATTACCAATTAAGTTAAACCTAAATAAATAGCTCTTAAAATTACCATGTCCTGTTAGAATCTGGGATAACTTAAAATCAGTAACAAATTTCTTACATTTTAGCCGTTGATAAATGGTCGGGAAAAAATTTTTAGTCCATAAAGCTTTAGGTGAGGCCAAGAATTTGGAGTTCCAGTCGGAAACAGTTCTTTCCCAAGCTAAATGCTTCCAGTGGGACAATGGCACAGACATCGAAAGGCTCATATCTTGGCAAGTTGCCTCTTTAGCCAACTGGTCCGCTCTATCATTGCCGAGATTTCCACTATGGCCCCGAACATAAGAAAGTGGATATCACAGTCTTCAAGTTTGTACAGAATAGATTGAACCTCCACAACAAGTTTTTCCGTAGAATTTATATTGTGCAAAGAAAGAAGCGAAGAGAGCGAGTCGGTGCAAATAAGAAATTTGAGAGTATGGCCCTGACGGAGAGAGTCCTGAATCACTTTTACTGCAAGATTAATGCAGAGTAGTTCGGCTTGAAAAACAGAGCATTCATCTCTTATTCTATGCTGGAAAGTAGCTTTTTCAAATCGTAAATAACGCAGGCAAGACCAACTCTTCCATTCAATTTACTGCCATCCGTGAAACAAATAGTTTTATAATCTTGAAGAACTTCATTTGAATAAGTTACAAGAGTGATAGCCTTTCGACATGAAGGGTGTGGCAATAATGAAATTGGAATCACCGCATCCAGCGTTCCAAGGCTGGTACTCAAAAAGCTTTTGCGAACATCAAGATTGTTCAAAATAGCCAATAGGTGGCATTCCAGAAATTGCAAACACTGCTTCATAGCTAAGAGTTTTGTATCCTTTAATGACACGAAGTAAAAACCTCCGTTGCGTTCTCCTAATCAGTCTACTATTAATTTTCTTTCTTAAAGAGTGTCCCCAAGCTCTCGATGCATAAGACATAAGAGGTACTATCCCCTGCTTATAAATCAACTGAAGAACATTAGTTTTCACCCCAAAAGTATTGTTTGCAATTCTTAACAGTCCAAGAAGAATTTTTTCACTTTTGCTAGAAATATAAGAGATATGCTCCACAAAACATTATTTATACTTTATTTTGAGTATTCCAACCTTGTTCATACAATTTCTTTTTAATAAATAAAGGTAAAAATCAGGAAATATTTGGTTCTTGGTAGTTTTCAAATCCCTATGCGGAAAGTATTTTTAAAAAAAATATTTTTCCGAAAAAAATTAAGGAAGGGAAAATTCTCACTTAGTTCAAGATAATACAGCGTTTTTTCGCCAAACCGTTGATACGTTTCTATAACGTACGTAAGATTTCGACACTACTTAGTATTATAAATAAATTATTCAATTTCAATGCAAAATTTAAAACTGGTAATGTTGCCTATTTATAAGGAAACTCGTGAAAAGATTAAAATAGATTACATATATTAAACAAAATATATTAAAAACTTAAGAGGGGTGATGAAAAAAAAAGGTTTCAAGTCAAATAAAGAAGTATTTATTAACAATAGACAAAAATGGTAAATGGAATAATGAGGCATACGTGCCTATCACTTTTCGATATAATCATCAAGTCTATTTAGACATTTATCAGAACATAAAACCAACTTGTTTCATCTTTGGTAGAAATCAGATCCCTATCCATTGAGCCAGGTCTCGGCGGAAGTTCTCGCAGCACTGTCTTGGAATATCGCAGCACATCAGAAACGATATGCTGTATGTTACCGTAGCTCAGATCCATGTCTGGCGAGATTTCACTCAGAGTCACCCGTCGATTATTTTGAATCATTCCTTCAATCCATGTCATGTTGATTTCTGCCTTAGAAGAATTTGGCCGGCCACTCCCTGCCATCTTGCGGTTTTCGATAGCCTGTCTGCCTGATTGAAAAGAGTGACACCATTTCGCTACATGTTGTCTGCTCATTGTTTCTTCATCATAATCTTCTATGATTCGACTGTGAAGGCCAGATGCGGACTCATTCTTCGCTCATAAAAATAGAATCATGGCTCGCAGTTCCAAACGAGACCAATTGCCTAAGGATCTTGCCATTTTCATCGTTCTGAACCATCTGAGAACTTTCACTACCTATCCGCAAACCAGCTGTATGACAAGTAGCTCCCTTTGTCTCCCCTCTGAGGAAACAACATTACTCCACAATATGTAGTTTTCAAATGCTGTGGCTTGTAACCTTTTTTCTGATCATCCCTCGTATGAATATGTTATATTAAATAAATAAACTGAAACGAGAGCAATAGCTTAAGAAATGAAATCAAATTACAATATTATTTATATAATCAAAGAATACATTGCAATGCAAGACTATTTTTATGATGTATAATGTCCATACCTCTTTTGCACGTGCATGTCTTTTACTGAATTAAAGAAAAAGGTATATCTACAGTAAGCAAATAGTCGGAAAATATTCAGTATTAAAGAGAATTGTTGTAAAATATGTAGTTTCTTTGAGTCGTTTATTTTTTAATCTACTTTTGAAAAATAATCAAAAGTATTCTGTATGAGTGCGATATGATAGATAAATTATTGTTCATTTTTATAAATTCAGTATATTCTCTTTTTGTTACTTTTCAGAAAAGATAATTGAAGAATGAAAAGAAAGGCATATATAACGGATAAAAAATTAAAGTCATTAGAAAAATATCGATATTTTAAATCATTTCCATTCCACTGCTATTTCCAGATAACGACCATAAACTTACGATTCAATGTACTACGTCGATTGCTTCAATAATGTGAACGTGACACCAGCTCGCAGATATGAAGAGTAAAAATGCAAATTTTTTCATACGTAAGTGAATTTTTAACTCGATTTTATTGCACTGTGCTTTTTGCGAGGAGAAAGATAAAGACGAGATTGTTAGTAGAAAAATGAAAGAAGTTAAAGTAGTGAAGAGCACTGGCAATAATAATCATTTAAACTATCTCTAAAGTACTATTTAAAAAAATTCGGCAATGTATCATAGTACAGGATAAATTTTATTAAAAGAAAAAATTGATTCCTTTTTTCCTGACAATTTTGCAGTTTCTTTATTTTAAAAGAAGTAATATTCATTCCTTTACGTACAAACACATGCGCACATGCATAATTATTACGTAAGTTCGAAGCCTCAAAACTATGTGTAGTCCCGCAATATTAGTTAAAAAGACTAAGAATTTTCTAATATATTACTTTTTAAAATTGATTTCCAGGAATTAAGTTCATGATTAACTACATACTTCCTCTCTCTGTTTCTCTGAGGAGAATCTCTCTCTATATACAGTGAGCTCTCGCTATAATTCAAACCTTCGATAATACAAACTTTTCGCTTAATCGAAGTATATGGTCAGTCCCTAGAAAAACTCTTGATATTTCGAACTAAAACAATACTTTCTGGTACATTCAATATTTCGATGCAAAATCTGTGGCTGGTCAGACTAAAACACGCAATGATTTCAAGTAGAGTTGTATTGCAGCAATTTGAGGTGCTTTGTTCGTCTCTCAGCTATCTATCGTCTTGCAATGCAAGTCATTTAGTTCATATCTTTAACGTCTATCGTCATACACAAAAGAGATACATCAGAACTCCATGTACTGACGAAGCTTGCTAACAGTGGCTGGCATTTATTTATATAGATGCTACTAAACACATATTTTTATATATGTTTGTAGATATAAAATATTTCACACTAAAAGTAAAAAAAAAAAACATACTACAATAAGTTACCGAAATTTTTTTAGGTATATAATATTTCTCAGATATATTACAAACACACCAAACAGTTATAATTTCAATTTGAATATATTTTGAAATGCTTAAATCAAGAGAGACATATTTTCATTTACTTAAATTCAAATTGTGTTCATATTTTTACATATAGATTAGGGTTTTGGATTTTAGGCTATCAATTTTAAGGGTGATGCAGTTCTTTAAGAGCGATGAAAATTACTGTAGAACAAGCAATCGTTAAAATAAGATACAACTAAAAACTTTGTCCAACAAACACCAGCAGGTTTCCACACCTTCTCTAGCTATCAGGTACACTTATCAGTATCTAAAATTATTCAGTATTAAATATTATTCACATACAATGTCAAGCTTCTTCAACTGCCGAAGTAATACTGACTCAGTTTCAGCGAGTGACTGCTATAGTCTGCTTGGCTACCTTCTCGATTTTCTCAAAAAATACGCTTATGTCATAGATCGTGATTCTACGCGCACTGACACTGGTTTGCACATTTTTGTTTTTCTCTATAATTGTTTACACCACAAATTAAATGGCACGAAACCGTAGTAACAAGAATTTTATTAGAGCGTTTTCCTCTACGCTCTTTCTCTCTCAAAGTTTACACATACACTGACTCTATACACACTAGCGCCCTCTCGCGACAAATATTCACTTGTTATTGTGGGCGTCACAAGAATTATTTGTTCAACACTGAACATCCACCCCGGGTTGAATGACACATTCAACAATTCACAAATAACACAATAATGCACAATATAAAAACAACAATACACAAAAAGGTAAAGTACACAAATACACAAAATTGAATTGAAAAAATACAGATTTGAAATTTTTACATACATTATTCACTTGAAAAGGGTAAAACACAAAGTTTAGTTATAGGACGTTTAAAAACTCCATTTTTAGTTTTCACTAACACTACTCTTATTTTATTATCTTTACCATAGTACACTTCAAGAATTCGACCAAGAGGCCAGTTACACACAGGTAAATTATCTTCTTTCAGAATTACCATATCATTTATTTTTACATTATTCTTTGCAAAATACCATTTATTTCGATTTTGAAGTGTACTTAAATAATTATTTGACCAACGTTTCCAAATCTGTTGCACAATTTTTGTTAGCTTTTGCCACACTTTTAACCTGTTATCAGACACTTCAGTTAAACTTGGCTCTGCAACGGCTGTAATAGGGCGACCAACTAGGAAATGACCAGGAGTCAAAGCGTCAAAATCGTCAGGGTCACACGACAAAGGATAGAGGGGACGCGAGTTAAGAATTCCCTCAATTTGGTTAAGAATAGTTAAAAATTCTTCGTATGTAAATCTTAAATTTCCCATTACACGCCTGAGGTGATATTTGACGGATTTCACTCCGGCCTCCCACAAGCCTCCGTAATTTGGTGCTCTTGGTGGAATAAAACTCCACTCAACACGTTCTTCACACAAAAAGTTACTCAAATTACTGTTGCTATTACTCATAATTTCTCTAAGTCTTTTTAGCTCTAATTGCGTGCCAACAAATTGGTAGCATTGTCTGAAAATATACGTTCCGATTTTCCTCGTCTACTAAAAAAATCGTTTTAAGGCTGCAATGAAAGCCTCACTAGATAAATCTGTAAGTAGTTCGAGGTGACACACCTTTGTCACCATGCACACATAGACTTTATTTAAAACTCCTTTTCTTTGATTAGGATATTTAATCCAAAAATGGGGTCCACAAAAATCTATTCCCTCTTTGCTAAAAGGAAAACTCTGAGATATTCTCTCGGCTGGCAATTGACCCATAACTTGTGAACACGTAACAGGTTTTGCCAAAAAGCACTACACTAGAAACATATAGGTACATAAAAATCACTTCACGTAAGAGTATTACTAAGAATTATCCTAAAAAATGTTGAGCAATGAAGACAATACTGTTTACTTACAAAGAAACACACACAGGGGAAATTTCACAAAATCTAAGTAATTAATAGTTTAGAAAAGAATTAAGATTTATGATACAACAAATGCTCTCTTAACTTTTCACTCTCTATATTCAAATAGCAAGTAAACAAACCAAATTATTTTACTATAAATATCAAGCTTCACAAATAGCATCATTGAATTAATTTTAAGGGGTCTAAGGGTGTTAAAAATTTTTTTTTTCGAATTTTCGAAAAATATATCTTGTTCTTCATTTTTTTCTGAACATTTTGATCTAACCACGTGACAATACTCTAAAACTTCGAAAGTTATTCAAAAATTGCAAACAGCAATTTAGTCATAACAACTTTTAATGGACACATGCCACGCCCATTTATTTTTAAATTCATGCATACCATTTATTTTTTTGTTTTTAATAAGCTCATGAAATATTTTAAGCGCTTGAGTTGATCAGAAGGAAGCCTGCAACTCAACACATTCATTCTGCTGTGTTTTGATTCTCTTGTGTTTACTTTAGTACACGTTTTTTTAAAACGCTTATCTAAGCGAAGATTTTTGTTGTTTTATTTTGAAAAATCGTTGGGCAATGTGCCCAGGAAAAGATTTATAGGAAATACATATTTAAAGGTAAGTGACTCACATGTTACAGATATAAGATACGAAGAAGTGTGTAGAAATGAAAGTACAAGTAAGTGTGCCGAAATGAAAATGCTTCTAGTAAAAAACTTTCAGGAATTCTGACTTCATTAAAGTCAATCTTGTTAAGGTAAGTGAAAACTTCAAAGAATATCGTATTTTTTTATTTTATTTAAACCTTTAGCTCTATTTTGTCAGTATCATGCTGTTTAAAATGTCATAAACCATTAACAATTTACTACGTGGTTTATGAATTTTGAAATACATTGTAAAAAATGTGGGAGTATTTGTACTTTTTCAAGCTGTGAAAACATTGGGAATAAAATAATGCTCCAGAAATTAACAGAAGATCTATTTTAGCAATGATGCATAGGTCAAGGTTTAGAGTCATTAAAAACCTTTTGTTCTGTAATGAGTCTTCCTAATCCTGTTGAACAAAAATCATATGATGTTATTAATAATAAACTTTCACTTGTTATGAAGGAAGTCGCCGAAGAAAGCATGAACAGGGCAGCTGTCGAAGAAAATTCTTCGTTACCTGATAACATTTTAACGGTAAGTGGTGATGGGACCTGGAAGACGAGAGGACATTCATCGTTGATTGGAGTATGTACTCTAATAGGGAGCGAAACAGGTAAGGTTTTGGATCGGGAAGTGTTGTCCTCATTTTGCAAATGAAGCGACAGTTATAAAGGGGTAAAGTTTGGTATCAAGTACAATAAATTGCAAAGGCGATATGTAGAAAAAATTATTCTGGCTCTGCTGGTAAGATGGAGGTTGACGGGATGTTGAGGATTTTTAATCGATCAGAAAAGCTTCACGACCTGAAATATTCGAACTACATAGTAGATGGCGACACAAAACATTCAATGCCCTTTCTGAAAACAATCCATACGGCTATGACCATCTTATTCAGAAAATAGAATGTGTAGGCCATGTGCAAAAGAGAATGGGTACAAGACTTAGGAAGCTTAAATTAGTATATGGTAAGAAGAAATTATCTGATGGTAAAACTATAGGCGGTAAAGGTAGGTTAACTGATAGTTTAATTGATAAGCTTGCGCATTACTATGGTAATGCTATTCGATGCAATTCTACTAGTGTAAAGGAAATGCGGAAAGCCATTTGGGCTGTTCGGGTCATTCTTGCAGCACCGATGATGAACCGATGCACTGATTTTGTCCTACAAATCCAAATACATAGTGTAAGTATAATGCCGCAATTAATAATAATTTACAAAATTATAAACACAAACCCTCAGTTGCGAAAGCTGTTCGAGATGTAATTAAGCCTGTATTTGCAGACTTATCTCATCTGGCACTCCTGAAGAAATGCTTAGGAGGTAAGACACAGAATCCTAATGAAAGTTTAAATTCATTAATCTGGAAGTTTTGTCCGATGACGATTGATTCTATCCTTCAGATTGCAGAGATTGCTGCAAATCTAGCAACCAGCATTTTTAATGATGGAAATCAAATACTTATTACTATTTTAGAGAAATTTGGCTTAAAAATTAACAAAAATGTTTGTGTGTTCCTGGCTGAACGTGACAATCGTCGAATCTTTACGTCAAGAAAGAGGAGCTCACGTCATCGTTTGAATCTCGCAGAGATTAAAAAATTAAAAAGAGTACAGAAATTGAGCTGTTTGGGCAACAGGAAGGCATATCCTATGATCCTGGGCATTTTAGCATGTAAGTTTTAAAATTTATTTTTCAAATTCAATTTAAAACTTTAAAGCTTTTTTTCAGTTTGTGTTTTTTTCACTTACGCGCATTGCGTTTCAAAACTATCATACTTTGATGCATAAAACTTTACAGAATTATAAACTCTATCATAATCTTTAAATCCTAGCTATTTTAGTATTACATATTTGTAATTTTTTGAAAAATTTAAAAAAAAATAATTTTTTGAAAAAAATTTTAAAAATGTACTTTTTTTATTTTTTAAAAATATTATTTTTTATTCTTTTTATATCTAATCGCTACCATCATATAAGGATATATTTGACTTTATAAATCTTATTGCTAGTAATGATTTATTTTTCAGAAAATATCATGCGCGTCGTAAAACTTACTATTTGTTTCTACAAAATTTTTCTTATATTTATGTGCTTATTATTTTTAAAATTATGATTATATTTTAGACATTTTATACTTTTTTGAAGCTTTTATTCCTTTATAAAAATGTGTAAAGAATCAAATTATTTTTTTAACCTCAAAGAATTATTTCTAGTCGAAAATTGTTCATATTTTGTGCTCTC
>BMAO01006334.1:0-68452 GCA_019973975.1 Trichonephila clavata | reverse complement strand
ACTGCTTTAGAGAGTGACACTAATAAAAACTTCCTCCACTCAGAAATTATCCACACAAAAATACTAATAAAAATATACTCCGATATATAAAGCCCACTTTTACTTTACGATACTTAATACATCTGCAGAGTGTTCGGTTTTTCTTAGATTATCTGAAATCAATAGTTTTCTAGAAATTTCCAACTCTGGTTTCTAAGGGCAAAGAAACTTTTCTTTAACGGAAAGAAAATTTTAAAATGTCATTGCCGTTTGATGATTGTGTTTCAGAAAAACTTGCATGCGAGGAATCATTATATTAGTTAGTGACTTACTCTGTTATGGAATTCAGAAACGGTATTTGATCATCAAGCTTCTTTGCAATACTATAGATGAATAGTTATAAAAAATTCTGTTATTTTCTATTCCTTAATAACTTTTTTATCATTACTAATCAAAATTTGCTTAAGGTATCCGACTACTTGCGACAACTTTTTTTTTATAAAAAAAATGGAGATATGGGGATATGTATTTTTTGTGGTTTTTAGATTTGCTTAGGAGATTTTAAGAAAAATATGCTAAAATAAAGAAGAGAAAAAGAAATTATTATTACTAAAATGGGTAAACATTTACAAAAAATAACATAAACGCGGCCTATTCTGTACCAAAAGTTTATGAAAAAATTTTCAATTCTGATGTGTTGCTATGCTATTTATTTTTGAAATGACCTTCAGGATAAGAGATATTTTAATTTTTACAAAAACTAGAGCACTTTATCTTAGTTATTATATGAAATTGTTTAAAAAAACAGTAATTATATTAACATAAGGGACTGTAAATTTTGTAATAAAACAGTTACTGATTAATCTGAAAGTTAAAACACTTCTACTTTTATATAGAACATACACAAAAATTTCAGTTAGTTATTTTCAGAACTTTTTGAGCAATCGCTGACTCCGTTTGAGCATTTAAAAAAACACACATTTCGAGTAAAGCGCGTTTTAAAGTATGACATCTTGCTTAATGTAATGGCATCTGCTTTTACTAAAACAGTTGTAGTTTTTGTTCTAAGAACGGAAAATAATAAACTTAGTATTTTTATATAGCTAATAAGATGATGGACTATACAATAAAACCATTAAAAAATTGTCAATTTTTGGCAAAATTCGCAATTTTAGAGTAGTCGGATACCTTAAGTTGCATTGTCTTCTTATATCTGAGAGTAATTCATTAGTTTAAAGCAATTACTATTTAGTTTAACTTAAAAATGGTAACCATGAAATATTTTACTTATTACATTATTAATACTATAAAATTCTGTTTGCACAAAACAGTGGCTGAATTAAAAAAAAAACTTTTTTAATGGTGAACAAATTTTTTAAACACTTGATGATGTAACGTTTATTTTTGTGAAAAATAATAGGGCTGTAAATTAGGGGGCAACTTAACTTGAAACTTGCAGCGGGCATGCGCAAATAGGATATGGGAACGGTGAGATGGTGCTGTTGTCGATGTGTAGGGTGCAAAAAAATAGTCGATGTATTTAGAAGGGTTGTTGTTTTGTGGCGTTAAAGAGTAAAGAGTTTCGATTCCAGCGCTCTAAAGCAGGTTTTCAAAAGGTGATCAGGGGTCGTGGATTAAAATCTAGATTGCATGAGACAAAAATGCGGTAGAATATTATTAAAGATTAGTGGAAGCCTATGGCCAAAATGCATTACATTGTAGAATAGTTGCAAGATGGGTTTACGTGCTTTGTTTGGGTCTGAATGATCCGAATTAAAACGTCAATCAGATGAATGGCATCCCTGTGGTGCGCCACATCCACAGAAATTTTGATAGGAACCTAGTCGGTGCAAGCTGTGCTGATTGGGGCATACGATTGGGAGGGTGTGATTCTAACGCATATTGTGCTTGCAGAACAAACTGTCAACGCAGGCAACAATTGCGAATTTCTACAGCAATATCTGATTCCGGCTATGTGGTTCAAACGTCCACATTTATTGGAAAACAATCCCCCTATCGTGTTGCATGACAACGCTCGTTATCATGTAACAAACAATGCCACTCTTTTATTGCGACGGTGGCAGTGGGAAATTTTGGAACATCCTCCCTACTCACCCGACATGAGTCCTTCCGACTTCAATCTGTTTCCATGGCAAAAGGAATCTCTCCGAGACGTCGATTTCATGACGTTTCTTATGTACGGTGCGCAGTAGGGCTCTCCGTCGCTGACATCAATAACCAACACCTTGCATATAGACGGCTTCCTGACAATTGACAAAAGGTTACAAGCTTTGCTTGGGATTATATAGGAGAAATGTAATGAATTGTACTTGTAAGTTCATTAAAAAATTATCCAGAGCTGTATTGCCATTACTTAATTTACAGCCTTCGTATTTAAAAAAAAAATTAGATAAGTATTTTCTAAAATTCTAAAAACACCAAAACAGTAAGAAAAATAAACATGATGATATAAAAAAATATTAAACATAGTATTGAAATAAGCGTGAAAAAATTTCAACATTTTTTTTTTTACTTTAAATTTAATATTTCATGCACTTTGTTCATTCTTTTAGAAACTAATGAAAATAAAATTATATCATAAGTCAGAAACTCAATTATAATTATTAATCATCGATATATTTATCACACAAAATTTGACAATGGAAAAAATTACTGCATTTTAAATGAAATAATTAACATTAAAACTAATTAAAAAAAACTCTTTGTGGGAATATTACAACTGAAAAAGAACATTTAAAAACTAATTCATTGATCAAAGTGACCTTATAATTTGGCACCTGAACAACTTTTGGGAAACATATCCGGAATAATGATCAGATAAATTGATTGTTTATTTTTTGACACATTTGGTAGTCACATTAGGAATATTGGAGATAGACCTCGTAATTTGAACCACAATCAAGTGACGAGGATGACTCCTGAATTGGCATTCTACTCTCAAAAGACTTCCACACCACTCCAAATTTAAGATTTTGAGTCAACAGATTAAGCGGGCATCACCCTTTGTACATGATAAGTTTTAGTGGCAGCAGAACTAGAGCTCACAACTCGACAGAAATAATGTTGATCACGAGCTCGTGCCCATGATCACTCGGTTGCCGCGGCCACGGATTAATAATCGAATTCGGATGAAAATAAAAACATTTGATATAGAGCTTTCCTATATAATTCTATATCATGGATGAAAAATTAAATGAGAAATTTTTTAAAATAATTGACTATGTCTCGCACACCCCACTCCCTCCCATCCATACAATAACAATGTATTGAATTCAATAGTACTATACTTTGACTCTAAAGCTACAATACGACTTTAACCTCGTAAGTGTCACTGGCGTATATATACGTCTCACTCAATCAAAGCATAAATTGTCCCGGACGTATACATACGTCTTTCGGAAGTACGATTTTCTCTGGGGGCACTGCTATTTATAAAATAAATCCGAAGGCTTTGGAATGCATTAAGAGGACTTCGACAGTGTTTATGAAGGATTTACTTATTTCAGAGGATTTTCTTTTTTATTCCTTTTCTCCCCCCTTCCCAATACATCCCATACGCGTGTCTACGTAGAAAACGGTGACATTGGGGAGCGAATCGTGTAACCTTAAAAACCGTACAAATTATCAAGATAAGTGTTAATTTTTGTATATAATTTTATGTATGTGGAACAAGCCCATGTCCTTAACTTAGTATTGTTAAATTAGTTGTAAAATACACATTGTGCAGTACTGATACATTTATAAGTGTATTGTGCCGTGTATATATGTATTTTATTTTTTTATTAAGTCAGGAGGTATTTTGTTTGTTTATCTTCAGTAAATTAATACTTATTTTAAATAATTTTTTGTTTTTGACTTTTCAATATGCTCGCATTCCCCTTGTACAGTTTTCACCCACCCCTAGTGGGCGCGCCTCACAGTTTGAGAAACGTTGGTCTATATTGATTAATCAATCCATTACTATAGACCAGTGGCTCTTAAATTGTGGGCCTCGGACTCTTGGAGGTCCCTAGCGCCTTTGTAGTGGGTCTGCGAAAATTTCTCATTTAATGTTAAGATTTCCCTCATTCACATACTTTGAAAGGTCTCGTGAAAAATTTAAAAGTTGTACCATCCTAGACTAAATTGCCCCCAATGAAAAAATCTAATAGAGCCTGTATTTCGATCAAGAATATAGCCTAGTTATTTTACTGTTTGCAGCTACATAGCCATTACTACTGTGCAATTTTTTAATCTGATATTTGCTCTTTTCTTAATGGAACAAAGAAGTGTTTAAAAAAAGTCTGCAGAAATAGCAGAGGTAGTGTTATTATTATTGAGGAACTTTCAAATCACTCAGCCATGTATTGGGAGTCAGGGAGGGATGTCCAAAATCGTGTGTGTTCTCGACGCCAGGTGGATAATTGAAGGGGGGGGGCACATAAATCGAAAGTTTAAGAACGTTGTTGGTCTCAAGTAATCCCTTAATTGTTCGATAAATGAAGAACTTTTAGATATCTAAATGTTAAAGAGCCTTAAAATTCTTCCTTTTTGGATGCAGAGAAATATCTGCTGAACGTTTCTGTTCAAAATGTTAAAGCTGTGACTGATTTAGAATAACATACGGAGACTACTGATTTTTTGAAAACTATTACACTGATCTCTTAGAAGAAATTTAAAATCATATGCAGCGTTTGAGTTACAGAAAGCGATTTCAAGTTTTGTATCAGAGCTTATGAACTGACAAGCTGTATGTCGTTGCATTTATGACATTTCAACCGAAATTACTACTATCGCAATAGTAACTTTGCGACATAATAGCAACTGAAGTGGACTTTGCGACATAATAGTAACTGAATTGCACTTTTCTAGTTAATAGAAGCTAAATAGTAATTTTGGGTGATAAAATTAACAAATGGGCTCAATTCATGATGATCCCATGATGAAAATAAACACGTGTTCTCTATTGAATTCAAAACAGACATTAAACCAAATTGTGCATGTTGTTCAATTTATAAAATTTAGATAAAATTTCATATTTTCTGATTGTTTAAAGATGTTAAAGTAAAATAAAAACATTTCATCAAAATAATTTTAAATTCAAAAAAGAAATCCTAGTTTATGTACGTTTTTTTTTACGTAAAATGCCTTTTGTTAGCTAATGTACGTTATTATTGTTGACAAATATGTACTTTTTAAGAGAAAGTTTCTGCAAAGAGCAATAGTTGACAACACAACGAAGCGGAGCAACTGATTAGCTAGAAAAACAATTGTATTCATCGTATGACTGTGACGTCACATGCGTCTTTGAACTGATTGGCTAGAAATACGTGGTTATCAGTATCATGTGACTATGACGTCACATAAATTGAGCTCATTTAAAGCATTTTCGTTGACATTTCATGAAAGCACAGATATCTCAGACACATTTCAGCATGTAATATCTACTTGCAGTGTAAATAATTAATTCCAAATGACAGGGGGAAAAATGTTAATTTTTTTAATTTAAAAGATAATTAAAGGAGATATTTCCCAGAGGCTACTGAATAATATTTAATCAAAAATTACTTAAGCTTTCAGTTTCTTTTCGTATAATAGACAGAACCCCTGCTTCGATAAGTAAAAATAAGGGAAGTATAAAATTACTTACGAGTAAGCTAGATTACAAAGGGGCAGTAAAACCAATGATAGTTTTTCTTATTCACTATTTTATACAACCTAAAAAAAGTATAATCTTGCGTATTATCCATGAATAACATTATGAATAGTTATACAAATAGTAGAAAAGAGGAGGGTAGTATGGAATAGTTTGAAAATATGGAACACCGAGGTTTTGACTCTGTTTGTAGCTGTTGATGGGAGGCTGGCAATGGGGATGGTCCCCAAACCATTCGTAATTTTGTGTGTTCCCTTGTTTACAGGATGTGGTTGAAATTCTTTAGACGGGTGGTGCTGTCGCTGGCACTCAAGGGTGAACAACCGCATAAATTGATACACCAATAGGACTGACCAATAGGTTTTTTTTTGTGAAAGAGTGCGCGTAGGTGCAAATGGTAAGACCCTTTCTTTCAACTGCTGATGACGTAATAGAAGCATCTAAAAAGGGGTTCATGCCCCGCTCTCCATCCCTCACCTCCGTTTCAGATAAGTGGAAATCTTAATTCTTATTCAATGTTTCCTTAATTCTTATTCAATGTGTTTCCTTAATTCTTATTATTATTCGCGTTTAATTAAAAACCTAAATTTTTAATGTAATCGTGTAATATAGTAATGTAATAAACTAAATTAATTCAATTTTAATCTGAGTATGTGTTCATTAAGAGTTGCGTTATATCTTTGAATTAGAATAGATTAACTCACTTGTGATGCGGACTAAAAGTTTGAATAAGCGAACCTGGGTATTATGATGCAATTTAACTTAAGTGAAGTTTAAGAGTAATTTAAGTGAGAGTCGCATCACTGCTCATGCGAAAGAAAACCATGAGTTACTCAAAAAAAGACTTTCATGATGAATTGCAGTGAAAGTTGACCGATGATAGAAGTCGTATTACTTGCTACCGAACTAAGAGTGTTATGTGCTTTTCAAAAGTTTTTGTGTGGGCAAATTTTAAAATACTTTAACCAACTAGTACACAAGTTACTTGAACTTTAATGTACACTAAAAGGAAGGTATTTCGTTATACTGCGATCGTTTTTTTAGCTGATAATATTGTGTTCTCCAATTTAAAGGTACATTTTACATGTTTGCGTGCTGTGTATAACCAAATACTAGGTATTTCAAAATATAGAATGCTGGATCTTCTAGAAAAACATACTTCCTGTATAAAAAAGCGTTAGAAGATAATATGAAAGAAAAGGACAAAAAGAAAGAACCACAAACTTCAAAACAAAAAAAGAAACCGAACATTGAAAGACCCTCTGTTGAGAAATTAAACTTAGACCAACCTTGTAGGCCTAAACTTACTAGAGATGAATCCAGTATTCGAAGCGATAAATCATTCCATTCTGATGTATCATTTGATGGATTTCATGCAATTATTTAAAGAATTAGGAAACAAAGGCGTGAATTTATCTTCTGTGATGGAAAATTCTACGAAGATCACCTAGAGGAAATTTAAATTCAATGCTTCAGCTGTTTTCTGTGGGCTCACCTTGACTGAACTGGAGCAGGGGGAAAGTGTTATATTTGCAACTTTTGTAAGTAGACTCGAAGTAGAAATGATTTGCACGTAATCTTGAAAAAAAATGTGTAAAATGTTCATCACAATATCCGATACTTCAGAAATTTTTAAAAATATTTAATGAAAAATATAATAATATGTTAATAATTAATATATTTTTATAAAAGTTATATATATAAACTTTCAGATGCATACATGAACCTATAATTACTCTAACTATCACTACCATGTTTCGAAAAAGATTCGTCACTCCCATTGTCACAACTGACTTATTTCGGAATTGGTGCAAACGTCGTTATTTTCCAACATGATGTCGTCGTCCGTGCCATCCAAAGCATTTTATGAGCAACATTTCCACAAAAGAATGTTTTATAGAAGAATGTAAAAGGATTAATATATATAAAGACTGTTGACCATTAACAAGCAAAAATTATACTATTTTGCTTATGCCACCGACGTATATTTGTTTCATCCGTGTCAAATTTTCAGTGGCCGCTGCTCTGTTTCCATTTTTTTCTTCATTTCAAATTGCCTCTCTTTTCATACTTGCATCATAGTGAACTCGTCTTAATACTATTACCGATACCTGTGATGTTTAGGGGATTAAAAGTAAGTGTATACAAAAAAAAAATCCTAAATACGAGCAGACAACGTTGTTTAGGTTATACTGGAGACAAACTGCTAGATGGGATAAGTCATGGATGCGAGTGGTCAGAGTGGACGGTTTATATTTTTCCTTTTGACATGGATGAAAACTCAATTTTCCTAATCCAATAAATGTTTTGCTTTCGATTTTAAGACCGCACCCGATTTTCAGCAGCATTAACACTTGAAAAATAGTGCGACTTAGATTCAAGTAAATACGGAATTTATATTAGATATTTAAGAGATGTTCCAGTTTAAGATTCTTTGCACAAGGAGTTATGAGAGCTTTTAGATCCAGATATGTTTGTGAAACATATTTTTCGAAAATAAAATTAAAAAGAGTTCACACGTCTTTCATTACCTGAAACCAATTAAGAAAAACCAGTTATAAGACCTGCTACGTCTGACATAAATATAATAGATTTACTGCAATTAAATAAAAGATAAGCAAGTACACCTTTCTGTGCTTGAGATTTAATTATATCGAATCTTAGTATACCACACAGTTAAGTTGTAATCATTTTGTATAATATTGTATTACAATTTCAAAAGCGTGGCTGGATGTAAACGTTCATGACATCATAGTAGCTTATTAAATCGCTTAGGTTTGTCAGGCTTGCCCTAAAGCAAGCGGAGTGCTGTTGAGAACAAAATTTTGTAGTTTTGAACAGAGAACGAGATGACAACAAATATTTTCCTTACTCCTACAACAGGCCGAGGAAATATTTTGAGGTCCAGTTGAATGAGTGTTTATTAATATCGCACTATAAAGCAAAACGAGGGCTACTGGTGACCAGGGCCTCGACTACAATGACGGCCTCTTCATATTCTCGAATGAGCCTTTATAAGATAATGAATTCAAATAATTATTTACTGTTGTGTACTCCGAAAAACAGGGAATTTCGGACGATATGTCAATTGGATAGATGTTATGACCGTGGCTCATGTATAGGCCTAGGCTTATCACCGTACATCATCATTACTCATTCAGTCAAAAAGTGGAAATCGGTCGAGCTGGTTTGTGCAATTGTAAGTCATATACATTTTGTTTCGGGTTATAGTTTGTACGAGCATTTGACAACGTATGCTACGTACTGTCTATTATAATGGGTCATAAATGGGACCTACATTTGCGTCGGAGCTTAGGACCTACTTTTGAATAGGGGCCCAAGGCCTCAAGAAGTCTTAAAACTTCCCTGCTGGAGACGGATTCGTAATTTTGAGCCTCGGTCAAGTGGAGAGGATGACACCTGAATTGGCACCTCCTCTCCAAACTATCCCACCACTCAAACGAGAAGAGATTGAGCCTTAAAAGAGTTAACGCGCATCAGCCCCTTTACACGTCGGGACTTCAGTCGCACTAGGACTCGAACTCATGTCACGTCTCTTCACCACCACCACGAGTTCGTAACGATAGCCACTAGTCTATTGTAACCACTCATGTTTGGTTGAAGCTGAATTGTGTGTGTGTGTGCAAAATCTCTATCAATCTGCGTGACGCTTTTACAGATGAGCCAGCTCTAAAAGCTACGATTCGTCTCAATCACTGCCACCCTTGACCAGTGCGGCATTGCAGACGCACAAAGTACATATTTCTGTTTTATAGGCGATGCTAATATATAAATTATTAAGCAGAGACTTCATTGGTTTGATATTACATTTTACATTTACAGCAGTGCTTCTCAAACTTTAAATATTTGTTACCCCATTTTCAATCTTAATTTTCATAGCCTCCCCCCCCCTCATATAATAACAATATACTGAATGCAATAGTAATGTCCTTTGATGCTAAAGATACAATACGACCTTAATTAAGAACCGTGCTAAATATTAAATTTTGTATGTGTTACTTTCAAATAATAAAAGTTTTATAAGCAAGTTACTTTTATATAATATATACGATGAGTATTATATTACTTTCTTTTTATACATTGATAAGTACATTATATCAGTGTAAATGGGTATTTTATTTTTTATTACGTCAGAATATATTTTGATTTGCTCCCTTTCAGTAAATTAACATTTTTTTTAAAAAAAATAATCTTTTATTTTCGACATTTTTCGAGATGTTTGCGCCTCTCTAAAGGGGCGTGCCCCGCAGTATGAGAATCGCTGATTTACTGTATAAAATATTGATTGCTGCTTCGAACAAAAGTGTAAAATGCAATTGTCCCCTTCCTATCTCTCTCCAGTAAATTTATCAATACTTTCAAATGAATTCCAAAATTTAATAAACTAGTTTTTTTTTTGTACCAACTAGCATTTTTTGGGGGCGTAAATCTTAATAATAAATCTTAATATAAAACTATGTACTAAATAAGAAAATTCTTAAAGAAATAAAAGGAAGAAACAAACATCTGTCTTACTGAAAATGCATATATACCGGGTGTATCAGTACAACAGTTCCAAGCGTTCAGGAGAGATAGAGTAAACATAGATGATGGGAAATTACATAGGAATGCATGGTTGGAAACGCCTTCCTGGAGCGGTAGTGACGACGCAAAACAGGAGAAAGATTGGACATAAATAACAAGAGAAAACATGTTTGGTACAGCAAAAAAATTAATAAAAATGAGCATTAAAGGGATAGGGGTGCATGTCGTTAGTATGAAGGTTTCGCCAGACGGTCATATGAGAAATCTTGACATGACATGCGATAGCCTGCGTATTGGTACCGGGATTGTTCTGTACCAGATCAAGCACAGTGTCCTGGTTGTTTGGAGTTCTTACTCTTCACTCATGTTTCTTGGTGAACACGATAAAGGGTCCGCTGTCGGACAATCTCTGGAGCAAGCGTGCAAAGAAAGCGTGGCAGGGAGTTTGCCTCCTAGCGTAAAGCTGGGTGTACAGTCTCTATGTGGCTCGTCCATTGCAATCAGCGGCCCCGTATTCCAGATACATATCATCGAGCTCAGCGTTCGTCTAACGTTCCATCCTATTACCGCTTTCTCGGCAGGCGAGATGAAACTCCATAGCGAGTGCGCAAGCATCGTCATCGGATGCCTCGCTTACGTAATACCATCTATCGTGTACACCAACCAAAGACTTTTCAGAATTTTTGTTGTACTTAGAATTATAAACACATTTTTTCTTCTAATTCTTGTCCTGTTTTCTTGTGTTTTGCGTCGTCACTACCACGCCGATGCATTCCTATGTGAATTTCTTCGTCTAGGTTTATTCTATCGGCTCTGCAAGTTTGGAAACCCTGTATGCTAATTGGTATACCCGTTCTTCGCGAGAGAGAATTTAAAAAAAATGTAACAGTCTATATAGAAGGAAAAAAAATTATAGATCAAATTTTTAAGCTATATTTTGAATAAACTGCAAAACTATTTGACGGAAAATGTCGTAGCATACCGATATCAAATTAGCGTTCCTAAAACTTACGTATCGATGCAATTTTTAAACAAATAAATCAAAACAAATTAATTTCGGGATAACCATATTTCATCAATATATAGCATCGTCAGCTAGAACTCTAAGCAAAAACCCAGTTGCCAAATCAAGAAATCTAAAATAAAATTACTGAAAGAACAATTTTTTAAAAATTATTTATTCGAATAACGATTGCAGTTCTGTTCCAAAGAATAAAATGAAGGATACTTACAGCAAAAAATAAATAAAATTAATATAAAAAAATTTCAATCCTCAACACTGCATGAGATTTAAAGCTATGCATTTAGAAATAAGAAAGTCGTCATATTGCCAGAGCTATGGAAAAACCGCATAAAAATATAACTTTAGACAGATATAAAGAGAATTTCGACAAATTATCTTCAAGGGCACACCATCAATACCCATAGTTTCAGCATACCAAATTTCAAGTGTCTGAGTCGTTCTGTTTTTGTGTTATATCACAAGCACACACACCGTTTTCCTTTTTTAGACTAGGTAGTACTTAAT
Organism: Trichonephila clavata; assembly: GCA_019973975.1. Taxonomy (NCBI): domain Eukaryota; kingdom Metazoa; phylum Arthropoda; class Arachnida; order Araneae; family Nephilidae; genus Trichonephila; species Trichonephila clavata. The sequence continues at coordinate 56,744 of BMAO01006334.1, read as the reverse complement.
ACTCACGAAAATTTAAGCAATGGCAAATAAAAAGAGATCTCCAAATGCAGTAATTGTTTTCTAAACATGAGCGAGAACAGCTTTCCACTATTTGCTGCGTATCGCCCAATCTGGTGACTTTGTCTTTATTGACACCAGGACGTGAAAACAACTAATCCGACAACGAGTTCGAGACCAAAACCATTTGATGTCCTTCTCAGTGGAAAATTTGTTACAATGGAATGTATTGGATTTTCATATCCTTATGTTTCCGAATTACATAAAAATGTTTCTTTAATAAATAATTCTCCGAAAAATGTATCCCACTTCTGAATATAATTTATAATAAAATATCAATGGACATGTGTGTTATTTGAATAGGACTGAAACCCGTTAAAATTTCGAAATAGTTCAATATAGCTAGAAAATCTAGCTATATAAGGAGTGTGTGAGAATTCATTAACGTCGCACACAAAAGCAGGGCCATTGGCGATGATGATGGAGTCGAGACATAAAACGAAATGGCACTTAAAATATAAATGCAACAATCGGGTTATTGTCCAACTTTTGTGTTGAACATCTCCAAAAGCGTATTTTCTGGTTATTTACTCAATTTGAGATGACACGCATCGCTTAACTTAACGGGCTTATTTTCTAATCAAAGACATTTCACTCCAAATGAGCATGATACCACTCTCAAAATTCATCAGTTTTTCATAAGTGAATGATTATCAACTCGTCGTGAGGATTTCAGCTTCCGTTTTACAAGTCGTTAATCACGATACTTGCGATCACTAGTGTTACATAATGAATTTTTTATCATGACAGACAAGAGGCTGTGAGAACTGAATATCATTATGTGTAACGAGGTGCTGTACAAGTTTCATACATGGGAACCAAGGGAACCGACAATTAAATAAAATGGGTTCTAGACCATAACTTGTGGTTTTCGGGCCGATGAGTGGCAGTAAGGTTAGCATCTTATCGTTTTTTCATTTCTCCAGACACGTAATCATCGGTCTTCGGGGTTCAGTTCAAAGAACAATTCATCACAGAATACTAGTTAGCTATGACGAATCAAGGGCTATGAAAACAATTTTAACAACCGCTTTTTCTTTTGTCTTCTATCTAAACCTACCACAGACATCTAGATATTATTCCTGTTATTATCATCAAATTACAGCATCGTTTTCTACCTAAACATAGGATAATCCGTCAGTATGACTATCCTGCTTTCTTAAAACCAGTCGCCCATCCTCTTTCGAATGGGGAGAGTAAGTCAGTCAAAGTTAATAGATAGAATCAAACTTAAATGGAGCATTCACTTCTTGCAATGGAGCTTTTAAAATCTTAACTGTGATGTCCTGAAGCTCTAAATACACTATCTATCAAAAAGTATCCAGACACTCAATAATCTGGAAGGAGATGTAATTTGATATGTAACCGAAATCTATAAAAGTGTTGGTAGTGGTTTGTCAAGTCATATTTGTGTGTTAATGAGAAAAAAGTCAAAGGAGCTTAGTGACAGATTGTGGCATTATAGTAGGATGTCACTCTTATGGAAAACCATTTCGAGAAATTTCGGACATTCTATAGAAGACAAAATCCACTGTGAGTGATGTAATGGAAATGGATTGAAAAATGAAAACATCGAGACAGTGAAACTGACAATAAACGAAGTGAGAGGCCGAACAATTAGTAAACGAAGCTATAAACTATGAAAAGTACAGTAAAACAAAATCACAAGTCTTCGTTGGTTGAAGTCACTCAAGAGACTCAAAATTCTACAGGCGTTAGTGCTAGAAGCAGGACTGTTCGTCGGAAGTTAAAAAACCAAAGATTCCACGATCACGTGCAAGCCGACATCACTTCCCAGAAGGCGAGACTTCGATTGCAGTGATGCAAAGCTCACTGTTATTGGACTGTAGAAAAACGTTCCTTGGAATGACGAATCTCGCTTTACAACTGGCAGTTTGATGAACGAGTCTGGGTTTGGCGAATGACGTCGAGTCTTAAGTGACGACTGAAGTGTCCCGACTGTAAAGTTTGGTGGTGGCAGCATCATGACGTAAGATAGTTTCTCATGGTTTGGTCTGGGTCTTTTAGTTCCATTGGCTGGAAACATGAACTCTGTGATGAATGAGCATCTGAACAACACTTTCCTTCCAACTCTATGAGAAGGGAAATGCTCATTTCACTTCCAGCAGGTTAACTGTTTCATTCACACATCGAAACTTAGGCAGCCCTGTTTTGACGAAATGGGTGATCAAAAACTGGATTGGTCTTCTTAGAGACCGTATCTAAACCCCACAGAACTCCCTTGGGACGAATCAGAATGTAAATTACATATCCAGCTAAGTCGACCACCGTCACTGTTGGCAATCACTTCAGCTTTGATGGACTCCTGGAAGTCAAATCCTATACCCATCTATCAAAAACTAGTGAAAAGTCTCCTCAGACGTACAAAAGAAAGGCCAACATTATAATAATATACGGTTCTCCGAATCCGTACCACAGGGTGTCCGGATACTTTTACCCAGATGGCGCATTAATTCACTCTCAGCTAATGTTTGAACCATTTGTATGTCGGATGAAAAAAAGTGAACGAATTTTTTTCGGTATGCTGCTGATAACAAAAACGTAAATGAATGATTTTCCATTGATTATCTAAAGAAATTTAGCATACGTAATAAAATTTTTACATGTGTATAATGAATAAAATTTGTTACATAGCACGGAATTTATTGTACAGTTAATGACCTTTTCATTACTGCTACTTTTTAACTTTTACTGCTAATATATATATATCTGATAATTGCAGTATATATCTCGATCTAGAAATCTGGTCTCTTATCATAACCCGATTATTTTTTTACCAAGCAAATTTCATTAATATTTCATTTCTCAGACATTCGAGACATTAAAAACTGTTCATCAATTACCATAATTTTGAAATCTATTTTCTGAACACTCTAACAGCCATAAGAATTTAATGATCATTTAAAAACTTATATTAACCTTCTATTAATTGCCTTATTTCCTCGTAAAATTATCTAAAAGAAAGTAAACAATATTTGTCGCGATTAAAGCTTTATCGATTCCCGATGTTAAAGGTTAACGGAATTCCCATTTGTGATACTCAAAGAACAATCAACAAACTTGGGGAATATTTCAACCTCATTTCCAACAATCAGCAACCACTTCCTTTTTCTAAAATTGAATTCGAATTAATGCGAAATGAGTTTTACCTTTCCACGCGAATGTAATTAGCTTATCTTGTGATTCTGTGAATTTGATTAACATCCAATATTCTTCTGGTGGAGTTTCAATGAATCTAAGTAATGTTCAAAAAGTTTTTTTTTTTAAAATTGTTTCCTTTCAATGTTGCCATTTGTATTTAAGAAATTGGGCCTACGTGTATGGAAATAATATATTTATTTGTTTTATTCAATGGAGGAGAAGAATTTTTTAAGCATTAATTACCTAGAAGGTATCAAAAGGAAAAAATTAGCTGTGTAAGAAAACATTTAGAAATGAATAAATTTTTTTACCTGACTACGAATAGAATTTTGCTAAGATTTAACATAATCGAACTAATTTAATAAGAAATTTAGAATATTTCCGGAAACAGAGAGTTTCGAATATAATTGTAGGGCACAAATCAATGCTCAGTATGATATAATTTATTATGTAGCTGTAAATAATTTAGAGATATATTGGATTTTGAATCAAATCTCTAATGACCCATTATTTATAAATAATATGAAAAAGCAATTAAATTTGAAACAAGAGTTAATTAAATTGTATTCACTTTTTAATTTCATTTAACCTAATTAATAAATCTTTATTCACTTGTAAATTTATATTTATAGGCAAACAAAATCTGTCAAATTCGTATATATCTTTAAAATAAACAAATACCGCGTATATTTTCAAATGTAAGCCGGTCCGTTTAGAAGCCAAAAGCGCGTTTTCTCTTCAAAAATTTACGCAAATATCAAAAATTGTATATCAGCTAAATAGAAAAAAAAGTAGTTTCTGTAATTTTTAAACAGGTTACCCCATGAGGGCGAAAATGTTACTAAGCGGGCAAAAGAGTTGGAATATTTTCCAATCAAATTATTGTTAAGTTAAAAACTAACGACTTTTTGATAACTCTATCTGTGAAACTAACGCCCCCACCCTTCGTTTATTTGTCAACTTGTCCAAGATTTATGCCATTAAATTCTTTCTGAGCCATTTTTTTCAATTCCTACTATTAGCTCACTCTCTCCCTATATATAGTTAAAATTTTCAATCCGTTAATAAAAAACCTTCTATTCATCCATTAAAAGTAGGAATTAACTTAATTTTTTTGTATATTACTTGTTTTGTTTGAAAAATGAAGCGTGGACAGAAATTCGTTTTCTGAACGTGATCGTCGACCTATACTTCATATTCTAGAGGCAAAACTTGCTGCTGATCATGAAGATATCCCAGTAAGTAACTGAGAATACTTCATGGTTAATACGCCAATGAAATACAGATCAAAGTTCACATATAATTCTCCCTTAGAGAGAACACTTTTGCATACGAGTGCAAAATTAATTCAGATACCGCGATTTCTCCAGACTATTATTATTAGGTAATACACATCTCATAGATGAAAAGAGCCTTAATCTGTCTTCAAACGAGAGTAAATGTTTTTGTAACCATCTGTGAAGATAGGTAGGTAACTCTGTTAAACCTTTCGTGGGCCTTGGGAAGAATACTCCCTATCTACATGATCTTACAAATATACGCCTGTGGACAGCGAAAAACCCATTGTAATATATTGGCCTTGTTATTATAACGATAAGAAGACAAATTCCCCCTTCAGTTTTGTGCTACTGCACATAATCCAGTAATTATGACATCTGTAAGCTGGACAAAAAAAGATGGTACTAAAGAAGAAGTATCTTGTCCAAAAGCTGTCGCTGTATATAATGATGTCATGGGAGTTGATCACTTCGATCAAAGAAAAGAAAGATACCAAATAAGAAGATCTGTAAAATGGTGGCATCGCGTATATTTCATTTTCTTATTGACCTTGCCATCATAAATAGTTTCATACTGTGGCAAGTGAACAAAAGAAACAGAAGTTTAGACCAGCTAACATTCCGTATAGCAGTAGCTCGTCAGCTAATAGACGGATATTCCTCAAGAAAAAGGAAAGGACGTCCTGTGAGCTTCCAAGCAGTGTGTAGTTCCAGATGATGTGCGCTTAGCTAGTGTGGCAAATCGTAAGCCAAAAATGGTTTCTAACAAAAGACGATGCAAGAAATGTAACAGAAAGGGACAAGAAAAGAGGACCCGTTACATGTGTGCAGAATGTGATATCCCATTATGTATTTCAACATGCTTCTCAACTTTTCATAACAAATAATCACCATTAAATTTAATTCTCTTTATGACGGCGAATAGTTCCTTGGGAAGTATTCTTCCCACCTCTAAAATTTAAATGTAAACATAAAACTCGATAAATAAGATATATTTCCTTAAATGCGCTATTGTTTAATTGTTAATAGGACATAAAAAAACTTCAAGAAATTCAAAAGAGAAATAAATGGCCCACGAAAGGTTTAAAGAAACACAGAGAGTGTATTTGCAAGCATAGAATCCGATTTTTATGAGACGGTCTGGATCAGGCTCAGTCGAAATTACAGTCTCATAAAGGCTATTGCAAAGTGACATTCATATTGCGGTCACACACCAAGAGACCATTTTGACTAATTCCTACTGTTAAGGTCATCATATTTACTGTTATGAAACATTCAACATGTTTAATTTTATCTTACGATCCAATGCGTAAAGAATGTTGTGGTCATTTTGGTTTTTACACAAAACATGTAGTTCTCATGTTTTTACGTACTCCGAAGCTTTTAAAGAAAATAATTTTGCTTTTAAACACCTTTTGTCTAAAGAACTAGTGAATTATATGGTATATTCATATGGAATCATTTTTATAGTTTTGAACGGTAGGCATGGTGAGTTAACATTTTCTGAAAAGGGATATGTGTCTTCGTGTGAAATTAACAAGCAATTGTGAATGAAATTTGAATAACAGGTTATTAGATCATTCTCAAACTAAATTCTGAATTGATTTGTAATAATAAAATATTTCGCAAGTACATTCATTATACTTATTAATTAACCCTATCATCGGATCGTATTCTTTTTAAGGAATTAACAATGACGTCAATTTTTTCCATACGCGATAAGAATCAAGAGAGTTTGTAACGGGCCTATCCGCGTTTTTCCTAACAATCCTCTTGGGGAATAACTTTCTTTAAATATTATTTAATTGAAAACTTTCTCCCGGGAAGAAGACGCGGTCTATGTAAATTATGTCATGTATTAAATAATAGCTTTCGGGTTCGAGAAGAGAGAGAGAAATTAGAAGCAGCTAAAGGATAGCATGAAGATTAACGTAAGATAAAGTAAAGCTGGAAGAGAGTACTTTGTAGATTATTTGATTAATATTGCGATTGACGATTTGGTGAATTAACTGCTAAATTGGATTCGGTCGGTTTGGATTGGATTACTTTAGAAATTATCTTCAAATATAAGAAGGTGTATTGCCTGGACGTGCTAAGGAATCTGATTTATTATTAATTCTCCAATTATCTCGTCTGCTTCGCGGTTACTCCCATATTTATCAATTGGTGCATTTTTTAACTTAGATTGCTAAATTTGTGTTGTTACTGAGAATAGTAAATAAATTGTGTTGTTTTGACTATGGCAAGTTTTCCTTCTAACTCTCGCACGCTAATGGATGGGATAGCCAATCCATTACAAGCCATTTAAAAGTGTCTTTTTTTAAATTTTATCTTTTAATGGTCTCTCGAATGAGACTAAAATATTTTTTAGTTGTTAGTCGTTTTATAAACTGTGATAACAGTGGTTAAGTTATTCTGAATGCAACAAAAAACTTTTGTGACTGAATTTTCGAGAGTTATCAAAATTTAATTTTGGAATGAATAGTCGTCGATAAACGCAAAAAGACGTCAATACCTTTATTTCAAAAGAATAAGTAATATATGACAGTAAACTAAAAAAAAAAGCTCCCTAATGAATAATAGAGCCTCTTTCCTTATGTTTATTAATGGAAAGGATTTACATCCAAGAAAATGAGTTGCATTATATTAGTATCCGGATAATAAAAAGAGCTTCGTCATACATTTGGGCGAAGGACAGTAACTATTTTTATTAGGGCAAAATCTGGTTAGATCCCCATTTACTATTTCCATAAAAATGAGTCTTTATATTTGCTTCTTCAGTTAAAAGGAATAGTTACAGAGCTTCGGGAATTACCTTTAGATGGAAATGCATTTTTCCTTTTCAGAGCTAGGTGTTGTGTATCGCCTTCAAATCGTTTTATACAGTTTAGATTACATGTTAGACAGTTACAGAACCTCTGATCTATGATTAATTAGGCAAAATAAATTGAAAATAGGCAACCGGTTTTCCTTCAAAGACAAAACTGACACAAATATTTGAATCATCATACATACATTAGAGAAATTAATCTAATAAATGTTCTAAAAAAGGACTTTAAAAAATAATTAAGATATTTCAAATTTATTCATCATACTTGCCAAAATTTGCAAAAACCCGATAAAATTAAAGAATCTTCTTTTACATAAAAGAAAAACTGGTTAAACGATTTTCAGTTGGCTTTTTTTTAATGAAATATAAAAATGAAAGGACACACATTTAAATTACACACACACAATAAAACCTACCTTTAAATATAGCGGAGCTATAAACTAATGAAATAAATACTAATATACAATTCAAAATTCAGCAATTAGAGAACTATTTTTTATATGTATTAATTATATAAAATAAAACTTGTTCATTTCATTATGTGTAATAAGCATCCTTGCTATTTTTAAATAAAATTATATATATAAAGAAGAGAAATGCGTCCACAACAGGTCATATTTCATCAAAAAACATAATTTAAACAATCATGAAAGAACATAATTTTACTCTCAACTGTTTATTAACGAGAATTGAATCGATGTGTGTGTGAGCTCTATTGCATTTGATACTTACTTAAAAAAAATATATTATACACAGTACGTCATATTATATGGATATTTATTTGAGAACATTTAATATTTTCGCAGTTGTTACAGTACAAATTCTTTACCACAATGTAAAAATATTGTTTTCCTTTCCTTTTTTAAAATTTTTATTGATATTCGTATTCCACTTACCTCGCTATATTTTTTAATATTTTAAAATATAGTATGTCCAATTGATGCAATATACCTTTTCTTTTCATTTGAATTTAAATGAATTACAATATAATAACTTTATGAATAACATAAAAAATTATTACTTGGAAAAAATACATGTAATTAACATTCGGTTTTTCGGAAAACCCGGTTTTTATGGTTAGGTAAATTTTAACAAAAAATGGATGGTTGGTTTACAAGCTCTAATAATTACACATTAAATGAGATTTTCCCTCTTTCTCGTTCAAACTACTTTATTACTATGGAAAACCCCCAATTTTTTCCCCTGTCTTGTATCTGAAGGATTTAAATATTTTATTACCCAGTAAACTAGTTTGCAACTCACTTTTTAAATAAAATAACTTGCTTTGAATTCTTTTATTAGAAAGCGATACTAGAACAAATTTCTTAAATTATTTCTCAAATACACACACCGAAAACAATTTCATGTTTACATTACAATCACTAACAATTGTTAGAAAGTGTAGCAACAAATTAAAAAAAAGATTAAAACAGTTAAAAGCATAGTTTTAACATTATTTGAATTTATGCCGATTAGAAAATATTCAAATCAGTAAAAGTATTAAGGTATTATTCAAGTTAAAGGTATTATTACACCAAGAATTTAAAAATTTCACACTACCCCATGGATATTTGCATAACAATTAAAAACCTCTCTCTATTCAGCTTTCTTTTCTATTGAAACATATAACGTCTTAACATTACGAATTTTAATGATTTAAGTAGTATTGGACTGACATTCAAAACTCTTACCTTTCCTTTATTAAAAAAAAAAAAATAGAAAAATTACTTTATACGCGAATATTACTTCCTCCACATTTTTCTAAAAGTATCGAAACAAAATATCAAAATAGGATAAATGCTGAAATCTACAATACTTTAGGCAGTTGATTTTCAACCACTGCGCAGTGTCACTTTTGTATGCCATCAAATTCTTGAAAAGTGTCCCTAAATTTTTAAAAAATTATTAATTATAATCTGAAAGAAAACAAAATCTAGAACGGCCTCTTCATAGAAATAAACTAAAGGTATTTGTAGTACATTTAACTTATTCTTTCGTAGATAGATAGAAGTGTATTACAGATATAAGTAAAATTCCTTTAAATTTATTTAATTGTTATAGATGGCGCCAAATTTTGAAATTCTTAAAAATGTACTGCAACAAAAAATGCTAAAAATCACTGCTTTAGGAAATTTAAAAAAAAAGGTTTTTTTAAAATTTTAATTAAATACAAATTTTAATCCTTAAAAAGTAAACGAAGATTTGATAGTTAATGAAAGAAAAGATGTTCGACTAGCACAAATTTTAATTTATACAGATGTATGAAAAATTATAGAATCTGTAGTTTTTCAATCAGATACAGTACTTAATAAGAATACTATATATTTTATCATACTTTTTTTTAAGGAGATGAAAGCTGAACGTTTCTTAAATCCACAGCCCAGATTATTTGTTTCCTTGGCACATTTTTAGAAGAGTTTTGATAAAGCATTTCGATGCAAATATTTTGTAGGAAAAATTCCTAACAGCTGACTATTTGAAATTCGGATTATTATATGTTACTTACAAAATACACTGCTAACCACCGTAAATGCAACACCAAGAAAGACAAGAGATAGCACAACAAAATTTATTTTGTAAATAACATGTAGACCAAGTATCAAATGATTAAATTTATAGATTTCTGTGAAGTGTGGTTCCTGCCAGAATCAGTAGCCAGAGTAGCCGCCATTGTTGAAGATCACCGCTGCCACACGCCTCAACATTGATGGGGTATAGCAGACCAAGCAGCTTCCACACGTGGCCAAAGTTGACCTGGTGTGGCAACCGGGGGTGTAATCTGGGTCAATCGTTGAGCGAAAGATCCGGAGAGCGAGACGGCCAGGGAAGCAATTCAATCTGGTAATTGACGAAGAACCTTTGGAGAATGCGTGCCACGTGTGGTCGCGCATTATCCTGTTGAAATATGGCTGTGGCCAAGCCCTGAAGGTAAGGAAGGACAACTGGCTCCAACACCTCGGAGATGTAGCGCTGGCTGTTTAAAGTACCGGCAATGCGTGCTAGAGGAGTGTGAGAGTAATATTCAATACCGTCCCATACCATAATACCCGGTGCAGGACCAGTGTGGCGGTGCATAACGCAGCTGTTCAGCATCCTCTCTCCACGTTGTCTCCAGACTCGAATCCGACTATCGTGGTGTTGCAGACAGATGCGTGACTCGTCAGTAAAGACAACTTCATTCCATTCTGCCGCCCAAATCCTTCTTTCATCGCACCATTGGCGGCGGAGACGTCTGTGGTTCTGCGTCAAGGGTAGACCAAGCAATGGACGTCTTGCGGACAGACCACTCTGCTGTAAACGGCGTCGAATGGTACGCGCAGACACTGAATGATGCGTTACAGACTCAATGTGCTGTGCTATGGTTCGTGATGTGACAGAACGATCCGTCACTGCCATGCGCACAATTAGCCTGTCCTCACGTGAAGTGGTGCACTGAGATGGATGCGATCGACCACGTCGGTCCGTCGTACCTCCTGCATCCAACGGTCACATATCCGCATTACAGTTGCTTGGTTTCGTCCAACACGCGACTACCGAAAGATAATCCACAATCTCGGTAGGCCACTCTATCCTTCCTCTGTCGAACTCGGATACTTGATCAAAAGCTGATCGCTGTTTTCTACGAGACATAGCTGATCGTTTTTTGAAAAACCTACAAGAAAAACACAATGGCCGAACTTGAAATCGTCGAAATCTCCAAGCCTTAAATAGCGCTTTGAGGTGGTGCCACAGGCGTGCGTGATGTGTGTCTGCGCTGAAATTCTAATCATTTGCATATCTCACCTCCGCTAATGCATGTTGTAAATTTCATGTTATTTGCGTGCTTCCTTCAGGGTGTTGCATTTACGGTGGCCAGTAGTGTAGTAAATGTAAACAAACCGTGAACTGAAAGATAAGGGTTAATGCTTTCTAAAGGAAATATTCTAATACCATAACTAAAGCAGACACTGTTGGACTCAGTGGATGAAAACTTCAAAATGCAAAATAAGTAAGATTATTAACTGGAAAGGAAAAAGTAATCAGATATTACTTTTCCATAAGAAATGCATTATAAACCTCAAAATGAACAACAAACAAAATAAATCAAGATGAACAGCTTAAAAAAATTAAAAGACAATGTTCATTTCTTTTGCTAAAGCATTTTTCTTATTGTAGGCCCAGTATGAAAACCATTTAACAGGAAGTACATGAAAATATGTTTTTACTCATGATGATGTATAGATTTGTTGTTGTCTTGTCCTTCCCGAAGGGAAAAAAGGAAAGTTGGCAGAACCTGAGACAGGTTGGACTTCTAGATGTACGCCTGCCGTTGGAAGTAGCCTTGAGCACCGTACTATTGACAGTACGGTTTTTTAGCTTGGTCCCACCCCAATTTAGAGGAAGAACACTCACGAGGGGGTTAGGGGCCTCCCACCTTTCTTCCTCTTCCACCAACCTCACGAGAGGTGGTTCGACAGCTGTTTAGAGTACTCCCATTCCACAAAGGCACTATACATTTACAAACATCCATGACATCTCCGGGATTCGAACCCAGGCCCTACAGCACAACAGTCAGCGTCACCAACCGCTATACAGGATGGGCGACAAGAGTAAGTATAGATTTACTTACATTAGTGTATTAAATGAAGATTAATTAAATTAGATTATTTAAATCATAGGTTCCCAACCTTTTTGGAACTGGCGCCCCCTTTTCTAGTGAATATTTCGACACCGCCCCTCTTTTCTTGAGAATACTTTGATACCACCCCCTCCCACTCTACAGAAATAAGAGTGTACATAATGCATGGTGAAAAGATGAGTTACATTTGCAAAAATATTGTGTAACAAATAGAACATATTTTTTAATTTAAATTTTTTCTAAAGCCCCAATTTTTTTTACTTGCGAATCTGAAATAGCTATTGTCACAAATATATTTAAATGTGTAATATATATTTTAGTCATAGATAGGATATTGTTGGAATTGAAACGCTACTGAATCTCATCTTCACTTAAAAGAATGGGATAAAAGTTTTATCTTACCTGTTATAAAGACAATCAGTGGTTTTTATAATACAAAATAATTCATAATAAACTATTGCTTTCAAAATAAGTATAAATTGACAGTTTCTGCCTTTAAAGAATCACATGTTAATTCCTGTTAACATATTTAATTATGTTTCTTGGATAACATACGTAATGAAATGCAGTGGACGAAACATTTTTTCTACTGTTCACAGACAAAAAGAACACCTGCACCACAGAAATTAAAATGCACTATATCATTCAATTTATTGTAGATCTGAATGTAATGTAAGTATTAAGTTTTTCCTCCACTTTCCAAACTACCAAAATATGTGAATTTTCGTACATGTAATATAGAAATGATTGAAATACACACAATCAACATAAGTAAATAGTATTAAAGTTTACTTTTGTTAGTACATAATCAGCGTGCTTTTGTAGTCTTTCTTAGATTATATTTGGTTAATTTGCCCAAGCCCCTCCATGCCATCTCAACCCCCCTAATTTTCTCTGAGTCTTTTACTAACCCCCTGAAAGCCTCAAACGCCCACAAGGGGGCGTTATCGCCCACGTTGAGAACCTATGATTTAAATGAATACCATCAAAAAATTATATCATCCAAAACATGCTGAAAAAGATGTGTTATAGTAAATTATGGTGCAGCAATTCAAAATGAGTGTTTTAATGAAGTGGACTGTTATTTAATAAAATACAAATATATTTACACAACATTTTGTTCATGCGTATGCAATGAAAGTAAATGGTATCTTATGGTACATGAACAATAACAAATGTTTTTTGAAAGCAACAAGAATGACCGTATGATCTCAATTGACCCCAGGGATTAAGATTCTGGCCTGAAAAAATAAGAGCTGATTGGCCTGCGATGAGTACAGGCTCATGTCAGGATGAAATATAGTGACCAACGTCATCTGGTTCTGAGAATGCAAAGTAAGTATCAGTAAAAGTTTTATTTGAAGGTTTCCCTAACAATGGATTAAAAAAAAGATATTAAAAAATATTAAACTCAACTAAAACAAGCAGAATGTTTTAAATTTAATATTAACACAGGAACAAATTCATTTCTTTATCAAAATGACTTTCAGAGTGAAACTATTTCAAGACACACACACAAAGTATTAGTGATATACTTCAAAATTTACCATTGTATTCCTTGAAAAAAATGAAAACTGACTATTATTACATATATATATTGGCCCAATGTAGACTTATTGACCAGAAACAAGATTATCAGGCTGAAACCTTTAAAAATCTAGTCTTTACATTTAAAATATTAAAAAGATAATGGCCCAAAATTTGTGTAAACATCTTCTGAGATTGAATTTTTAATGTCCTTTTTGATACAAACTTCCAGATGAGAAAAAATAGAATTCCTTTGATCCACAAGTACAATTCCGAAAGTGTTACTATACATTCCAATACACATATCTATCTGATTAGATAATATATCATTCTTTATTTACCATATATTGTGAGAAAAATAATTTTTAAAAAATTTATATAAAAAGTAATTTAGGTATAAGTATAAAAAGTAATTTAGGTTTAAAAAGTATAAGCTTTGGTTTACTGAGGCAAAAAATTAATTTGATTTTAGGTATAAGTCAATAAAACTATAGAATTACTTCTATGAGTTGATTTAGTTTTATTATCATACTAATTGCAAATTGGATTCTAATCTACTGTCAAGATTATGAAATTGAAGTTAAGTGATATGTATTTTATGTGAAAAAATAGTTCTTGTAATGATTAGGTGCTGAAATAATTATTAATAATGATCAAATATTAATAATTTGATTAAAATAGCAAAAACTTTGTGTACTTTTCTATGAACTTTTTTTTATATATAACACTCAAAACCTTTTGTAAGCAATCACCAAACATAAGGATTTTTTTTCTTCAAAGATATTTCTCAAACATTTTTTTGACTCCTCAAGCACAAAATTGCCACCCATCCGGTATAGTGGTTAGTGAAGCTGACTATGGTGCCGTAGAGACTGGGTTCGAATCCCGGAGAAGGCATGGATGTTTGTGTTGTAATCCTTTCTTCTGTCTGTGTGGTATGCTTCCTTGTGAAACTGTGTGGTGCACAAAATTTATAAATGTTTAAAAAAAATTAAAACTAAAATAGCACAGTATTAAAAACAAATCGAAAATTTATGTTATGAATATTTTAGTCTCATTTTGTCTGTTTTTTTGAAATTGTCATAATATTTTTAAATGAATAACTGCAATTAATCAAGGAAAACACTGATATACCTCTCAATCTTTATAGCTCCATCTATACTAATAATTTACTTAATGTAGAATGTGTGCATTCCTTTTATCTTTGGAAGAACCATTTTATTAATCAGAAGTCAGTTTTAAATAAAAGTAATTTTAAATGGAAATACGTTATTAATTTCATATACTTTTAAAAATAAGTATCAAAAATGCTTAACTAACACATAACTCAATAAATCCCGGACCTAAACTAATAAAACAACTTTTATGCAAAACAGAACTTTATTTATTAAGGTACTCCACTTCAAGAATGATACAGCTGCTCTTCAAAATTTTTAATACCTTTTTCGTAGAACGATTTGTCTTTGCTCTAAAAATAGGCTTCTACTTAGGCAATCACTTCTTCATTTGAGCCAAACCTCTTTCTCTGTAGCATTTTTCAAGGTCTGCAAACAGTCAGTCACTGGGTGATAGATCTGGACAGTACGATGGGTGAATAAGTAATTCGAAGCCCGATTCGTTCAATTTTTTTTGAGACTAGGTAGACTCCTTGTGTGCCAACAAGTTTCTCACAAGGCTTACAAACATAAGTCAATATTCAATCAATAGTGGTAGGAAATTTCCAGTAGAGGGATAAAGGTCAACATACATACACACAGATACTTATATACATGGAAATCAAAAGGGAAAAGAAACAAGAATGGATACAAATACAATAAATACAGAACAAAATACAAGATTGCTCAATGCAAAAACAAGAGACATTCAGTAATTAAAATTATACAATGGTGAAGGTTTGGAAACATGTGTGATCATAGTAAGAGTTTCAAAATACAAAAACATAAAGCATACATACACACAAATACTTATATTCATATACATGCAAACACAGACACACATATGTATATATGCAAAACGCACATAAACATACACCTACAGTATTTTATGCACAATAACTTCTTCATTTGAGCCAAACTTCTTTCCTTGGAGCATTCTTTTTAGGTCTGCAAACAGTTATTGGTCACTGGGGGCCAGATCTGGACTGATCGATGGGTGGGAAGTAATTTAAAGGGCAATTCATTCAATTTGACCATCATTTCATGGACTTGAAGCAAGGAACATTGTCTTGGTCAAATAGTACTTTTTCTTTTGAGGATGTTTTTTTATTTTTTGTTCAGTTGATCCAATAACGCCATGTAGTATTTATTCTCTATTAATTGTTTTGCCTTTCTGAAGGTAGCCAAAAAACAAAATTCCATGCGCATCCCAAAATACGGACCCCATAACCTTGCTAGCTGACGTTTGAGTTTTTTGTCGCTTTGGACGTCTTTCACCGGTTGCTGTCCACTCAGTTGATGATCTTTTTGATTCAGGCGTGTAATAATGGATCTATGTTTCATCCAATGCCACATTCCTACTTAAAAAAATCCTGTTTATTTCGCTTTAACAAATCCAAACAATGCTCTGAATCCTCGATGCGTTGTTTTTGATCGACAGTGAGCAAACAGGGCACCCACTTTGAACACAGCTTTCTCCTCCACAAATGACCATGCAAAATAGTGAATACACTGCCTTCAGATACCATTAAATCTTCTGCTATATGAAGTAAATTCAATTTACGCTTGGATAAAACGATTTTATGGGCTTTTTTGATATTTACTGGAGTAACTGCAGAATTTGGGCAACCTGAACGTTCAGAGTTGTTTGTGTCTGTGCGACCCCGTTTTAAGTCTGGATATCACCTCTTAACCATTGTTGGCGATGGAGCTGAGTCCAGATAACACTTATCAAGCCATTGTTTTGTTTGAAGTGTGCTTTAGTCCATCAAAAAGCAATGTTTAATTAACACATGAAATTCTTTTTATTCGTGGTTTCTAAACAAATGAAAGTTGCCTCACTAAAACCACTGTAACTTTTCAACTAAACAAGACATTATCCCAAAATTTTGTGTGTGTGATACATGTTATTTGAAAGTTAGTACTACTAGGTTAGGATTACGATAGTTAAAAGGTAGCGCCATCTATATGTTAGGCCCGAGACTTATTGAGTGATGTGTTATGCTTCATCTACTAGAAATGAAGCCAAAAATGATTCTGGAACATCACTTAAAGTATTAAAAGCAAAATACTTTGGGTGGTTTCTTTTTTCAATATTCTAAATTTATGCCAATAAATTGCAATGAAATATATAGAAAGACCAATTACTAACAGTCTTATTATTTTTTTTCCTTGCGAGTGATTATACTTTTAAAACCACATCAAACCATGTTTTAATTTTTTAGAAGAATAACAGAAATAAATATTTTGGGATAGACATCTTCAGCACTGACATATTTTTAAAGAGAAAAAAAAAACATTAGTAGTTTGATTTTTCTAAAAGTTTAGAAATACAAATGCGAAGAAACAAATTAAATTTTTATAAGTAGCTTTGTTATACTGAGAGGTACACATATGTGCAGCTCAGATCTTATCTGCAACAATAAAAAAAAATCCAACTTTTCTTCCGATTTAATAATTTTTTTTAAAAAAATGGAAGAAATGCATAATAATAAAAAATGAAATTTTCCAAAACAACTTTTTTTTCAACGAAAAGGTACATTTTGCATTTAGTATGGCACAATTTTTAGATTTGCAACCTTCATATCTACATTTTAATGCAAATTTGTCTGCCTTAAATTGAAGGAAAGGTCCGATTCAATCATATCGAACATTGGGAAAAAGTTGTATAATCCAGCTTTTACTTCACAGGTATTTGTTATATCTGGTGTTACCTTTAGTAGTATTTCCTTTATACCTCTTTTCTTCATTTTTAACAAATACATCAGCCTCATCAGGCAAAATTACATCTTCAGAATTCTATTTGCTTGAATCAAAAGAAATACAATCACTTTAATTCATAATTTCCTCTAATTATTTAAAAATTAAATTTTTTTCTAAATCAGAATATAACAATAATTATAAGTGATTTCTTAAAATATACTGTATCAATTAGCACTAAGATTTAAGAAAAAAAATTCAATTTTTGAGATCAGTTATAAATAAACTAAACATCAAATCAATCTCGAACTAGCCCAAAATATGACCAGATAAAAACAAATTTCTATGTAAATTTAAAATTGTTGTCTAGAAAATAAATATCATGATGCATATTCATATTTAAAATATTAAGTGTATAACTAGAAACCACACATACACACAGCAAAATATGCTCATTATCATTATAAAAAATAACATTACATGCAAAATGAAATTTTGCATGTCATTTGCATCTGGAACCAAATAACAACAGGGGTTGCACTAAAGTTATTTCTAACTGTTAAAAAAATTATTATATGATATATCAATTCTTAGAAAGCCCCTACATCAAATAAAAAATTATGAAGTTCAAAACTTTTAATTAAATATTAAAAAAATAATTTTATCCTAGAGAATGTTGAAAAGCATTAACCTTCAAGCTCAATTGACTGCTTTCATTTGCTAATCAGATACAAAGTAAAAATCAAAGGTATACATATGTGTACCTTGGATCTGAAGAAATTAAGAACAACTAAGATATTACTCACCACACAATATTTTTCTTATGTGTGGTTGTTTTCTTTTAAAACAATATTGGGTAAAAAATTGATAGACATAATTGATAGACATACAAGACCATATTTTTTATATTAATATTTAATTAATTATTTATTTAATTTTATATTAATATTTAAAATAATTCCTTATTTTGCAAAATTGTATACTAAATTACAAAATGTGTTGAATTTTTGAAACACATTAAGATTAAAAATTTAACTGAATCCTGCACACATTCAATTTGAATTAAACAAATGACTCAGCCATATTACAAGAATATTTTACTTCCATAAAGAGAAATTACATTTAAAAATATGAAATGTAAACAAAATAAAATTGATAACACTAAAAAACAAAATACACTGTTATCCACTATCAGAATGAAACATTGACATCAAACCACAAATATTAAAACATATTTATTTCTAGTTCATTTTTTTTCTGCACAATTATAATACAATAGATTGGTGTACAGAGAAAAGATGCTTGAATTATACTTGAACTAGATGTCCAACAATAACAGTTAAATTTTATAAATTAAATTATTTTCTAAAACTTAAGAAGAAGCAATTTTCTCTGCTGCCTGGACACATTTACCCATTGTAGCAGATGCTCGACTAATAGAATTCGTCATATAGAAATCCTTCAAAAACTTCAATTGGGTATCTATTATGCTTGAATCTATATTTAGAGGCTGATCCTAAGAAAAAGAAAAATAATTTTATAAGTATAAAATAATCCTTTTTAATAAAGCAATACTCGTAAAATACGTAAAATAAAGTGCTATATTGTTAATAGTAAGTAAAGGATTGTAACAATGTAATTTTAAAGTACACCATCATAATATTTTAATGTAATTATTAATAAAATTACACACACACACATACACATGCTTACTTACCTCATACAATTTACAAACAAAATTAGTAAGATGTAAATAATATTGAAATGTATAAAACAAATGCTCTCATAACACTATATCTAATTCCACTGCGCAAGTCATAGGTCTTTCTCTTTTCAGAGCCAATTGGTCTCCCATAAAAGCTCTGCTTATAATGCTGTGAGTTGAGGTTGCAACAAGTCACCCTTGTGCAGTTAGGGAGGTGAAAATGAGCTGCATAATTGAAAATGTTGTCAACTGTGAGATAAGGAGTATTATTCGATTTCTGAGTGCTCAGAAAGTGAAATTAACAGAAATTTACCAGCAATGGAAGACAGTGTATGGTGATAGTGTAATGAATGAAACAAATGGTGTGAAATGTTCAACAACAGACAAACGAATATAAGCAGACTGAAACTCAACCTGGACACTCATTAGGGAAGATCTGATGAATGCAAGACAGGCATGTAACTTTCATTAATTCTTGTCACAACATTTAGACTACAACAAAATATGTGCACAGTGCGTTCTGATGAGAATGAATGAGTGACCAACTCATGACTCAAAGAATAGGCTAAGCATCAACATTTTTTTTTACAATATAGCATGGAGATGTCTTCCTTGACTGGATTGTGACATGATGGAACCTGGGGGCCTTGCATCACTCCAGAGAGCAAGTTTCAACCAAATATGTGGCCTTACTTCTGCTCACAAAAACTTATGACTTTCTTAAAATAAAAGGTCATGAGACAACTGTGATTACCTGGATATGCATTAGAGCAATGTTTCTCAATGTGTGGCCTACGCCTACAAGGGAGTAATTTGATTCTTAAGGGGGGGGGGCAATTAGAAAAAGTACTCATTCAGAGCATAATTGATCTATTTATTAGTAACAGTCAATTTATAAACAAAATTTTGAAAGGTTTTATTGGCTCTAAAAATGTGAAGTAATTGATACAGCTATAAATGTTATTGTCAATCATAGTCAGCTGATTTAAAAGAAAGATTTTCTGATTTACAAAAAATTGATTTCCCAATTTGGATGACACAGCTAATGTTAGAAAATCTTTTTGATATTTCAGATTTACGGTATCAAGGAGAATTCGTGGAAATGCAAACGGATGCATCAATTAAACCGTTATTTAATACAAAAGGAGTTATGGCATAGCTTTGTGAAGAAACTGAAATCAAATATCTAAATGTGCAAGAGAACTATTGTTACCATTTCTATTTTCAATTTTAACTGAATGTAGATTTAGTGCCATAAATGATCTGCTGCTAAAAAGAAGAAATAGGCTGGATATAACAAAATGAGAAGACTGGAGACTAAAGTTAACTACATTGGAAGATGACATAAAATCTCTTTACAACAACCATCAAGATCAAGGATCTCACAAATTTTTTTATTTCAATTCGAAAAACTCACTCACTCACACACACACATAGGGATATAAGAATTTATAAAAAGCTTATGGGGCATAGTAAAAAAAGGTTGAGTAATACTGCACAAGAGTATAACATGAGAATTCTGACACTTGTGAACAGATATATTAAATATTTAGGAAGTGATTATGAAGAGATGTGAAGGAAGCTTCTGATTTGTAATAGAATTTGTTTTTAATAATTAATGTGGTTTTGATTTTGTATAACTAAAGATCTTTATTTTGTGGATGACTCTCATACTTTTGTGTATGGTACTGATGTTAGAATGCCATGCTTTTTAATGAAAATATTTTATTTTAAAACACCTAGTATTTACACTTTTTTTGTTATTTTATAAGATAAATAAAATGGTACTCAGGATAACTAAAAATTTTATACAGTATTAATACATAACTATTTAAAGCCCAATTATCAGTTCCTTTATAAATACTTACAAACAATCTAAATTTTTAAAATTACACTACGCAGTTCTTAAAATAAATCTGAATGCAAACTTATAAGTAACGATTAGAAAGGACTGACAAGACTTCGCACATCATCAACACTTCACTTTAACACAGACATCAGAAAGGAGATCCTTCTTGAATTTTCTTCCCCAAACATTCTTCATGAACCTATCCTTCCCATCAGGCTGACTGCTGAAGATGATATTCACTTAAACTTATTAATACTATACTCTAAGAAATAATCAATACAAGCTGTATTTCAGGAAGGTTTCAATACAATCTGTTGTAAATTAGGGACTGGGTGGTCTAAATGGGTGGAGCGTAGTTGACACCCCGCTCAAAACCCTTTTTTTTTTTTTACGTGGTTTATCTCGATAGAAACCATATGTATCGGATTCTGTCTCAGTTGGAAGCTTGAACTTGGCTTCAGCATAACTAGATGAACTGATGTTTTCTCGTATTTTCTTGGCTTCGGCGTACTAGATTGCCATTGTTTACTAGGTCTTTTATCTTGAATACTAGAATTCTCTTTAGTTTCAGTCTAATTAATTGAATGGTTTAATTTGTTAAACATTGTTAAGTTTATTGGTGAAAGTTATTGTTACCAATAAATCCAGGAAAAGACATTCTAGGACTCCAGAATATTATTATTATTATTTGATAACACCACACACACATGCAACCGGCATTCACCATACAATCCATTCACTCTCCCAGGGAAACCACATAATCATTTTTACAGATGTTTCCTCAGATTATTCCTTTATCAGAGGAGGTGTGGGAATCCAACTCATTCACCTCTCCGGCACTAATGCTGAACTCAAAATTCCCACAGGCCAAATAGCTTTAAACATCACTAGTGAATTAATTGCGATAAAGGAAGACCTCTCCTTTTACATGCCACATTTCCCAGAAGATGCAATGGAAAATCTTGTAATTTTTTCAGACTCAAAATCAGCTCTCAAGATCATTTGTATACAAAGATTTAATATTCAGTAAGAAATTTAAATCATCTGGACAATAATCATAAAATAGGAGAAAAAATGAAGAATTTATTATGCTTCAAACTTACTGATACAACAGCTGAGCTTTGATTCAAGAAATTTGAGTCCTCAACATGATTATAATGTGTAAGATGAGGAGCAATTTGAGTCATACGATGCCTAATTTCTGATATGTTATCATATGGCAATTTATGTCCAGCAAGCTAAAAAATAAATAAGCACAATTATAAAAAACTAAACAAAGAATAAATGCTAAGAAAATGTTTAAGGTATTATTTTTAAGAACTAACATTTATTTTATAGCTAATTTGCATTTAATAGAAAACACAAGAAAAAGTTCTCAAAATTAGAAAATTAAATTAATTTTGAAAATTGATTTAAAACTGCTAATTTGCTTTTTGAAATGCTTTAAGATAACAGTCAATTTCGCATGATTTTCTTGAAAGGGTGGTGGAAACAGACACATCGTAAAAGTTACTACTTGAAGATGCAATTGGAACAAAAGATTGAAAACCAGTATAATTTTATAATTATAAGCTAAATGTATTTACAGAACTTTGTAAATTGAGTTAAGTTGTGTTGCAAATAATATAAATTACATATTTAAAATGTTATTGGCAAAGAGAAAGGAATGACAATGAATGTAACTAATTGAAGTATTTAAAAATGCAATAAAAACATTAATTCTGAATTAACATTTTTTAAAAATATATAGCAGTTAATTTGCTATTTTTGCCTTTTAAAATAACTTTAATTTAGACTATACATTATGAAACAGAAAATAAAATATTAGAGTTGTTTTTTTAAATTTGAAAAATAATGTAACAAGAAAAATATTCAATTGACTTAGACATAAATAATACTCACAATTTTGCCTCAAATAACAAAGATGACATTTAAGCTACTGTTATCAAATATAAAACAGACACTTGTGCTTTGCTGATTTAAAATTATATTATTCATACAGTTATGAACTAACCAAAAAAATTAAATTCTGATTCATATACTAGAATTATCTTAATAATGCAAAGTTTTTTAAACCTGCACTTTTTTATAATTATTTAAATTACTTTTCCCTGACTTCCCCAATAAAATAATAAATTTAAATAATAATAATAATAAAAATTCCCATTACACATACAAAAGAAATTCTTAAAATAAACCCACCTCAGATAACGCTCTAATTATTTTCCAATCTTCTTTAGCCATTCCTGGAGGTGTAATTGCCTGTAAAGTTTGTTGAGCCCTTCCTTCTGTATTTACATATGTAGCCTGTTTTTCAGTATATGCTGCACCAGGTAAAATTACATCAGCCATTTCTGCTCCTTTATCACCATGATGTCCTGTTAACAAAAATAATGCTATACTTCTCAGATGTGACAGAATTTAATCTCTTTCAGATGACTATGTTCCTTAATTATAGTTTTATGCAATAAAATTTTACAAACAAAAACTGAAAAATGTATTTCCCACCAGTTTAAAACCTTATTTTTTCACTCGCCCTGATTTATACATTTTATCAGGTTATGATAGACCCTTTTTCAGATAATTATTGCTGGTATAATCGAAGCTAATTAAGAACATGGTACAATCAATAACCTACTAGATATTTTATAGTGTATCTAACATTCTTGGATAAGGGTTTCAAAGGATAATTTATTACAGCCAAAGTTTATAATGAGTTCAGATACAAACATGTGACAAATGGAAATAATGTAGAGAGAATTAAATTACTTTTTACATTTATTTCAAGTAAATTCAGTTTTAACAAAATCATCAATAGAAGACTACCTACAAGAAATGTCAGCTTTCTAAATATTAATATGATGGAAATTTTTGAAAAGAGGATCATTATAAAGAAATAAAAAAAGTCCAACATCTTGTTTCATAACATATTTTAAATAAATTTAAAAACTACATAATTCAATAATTGTTATTTATTAATTGTATTCCTGAATTATATTTAAACTGAAATAAGTTATCTTTTAAGCATATATTTTAGCTTTCCTGCAATGTTATTATTACAGGAATTTAAGTATTAATAAATAGACATAATTTAAAAGTCCACATTTTATCCCTTTTACAATATTTAAATTTATTTTTGAATGGCTAATGCTTGTTGAATGGAAATGTCAATGAAAGATTATACAGAGTAATAAAAATTAAATGAAAATATTTAACTTTATTTTTATTATAATGATGTACTTAATTTTTGATATACATAAAAAATGCTAACTATAGAATAGTTTCGATTTTATATTTCAATACTGCCAAAAAAGTTCTCCCTCTCTCACTCAAACTCATACACCTATTCATTAAGCATTACTTTTATGCTAAATAAATACATCTATCAAATAGTTTTCTGAAAAATATACAACAATTTTAATTACTAACTAATACCTAAATATAAGAAAAATAAATATTAAACAAGAAAACACAAATAAAAATAAAATAAATGATTTAAATGAATTTGTAAAAATACAAGAGTAAAAGTCTTGAAATAATGCCAAGAAAAGAATTTAAAACATTATACACATAAATCTAAATATATTTGGAAAAACACACATATATCATTTACTACCACTTAAGCATGAAATAATACTTCATTTTAGAACAATAAATATTCTACAATGTGAAATAAATAAATTCTAATTTAAAAATGCATGATATAATACTGACCTTGATATACAATAAAACAATCTTTAGGAAGAGTTTCTTGTGTTATAACACCTTCATCTGCTCCAAACAAAAATAAAAACTTTGGTTGTAATTTTTCTATTTCATCAGGATTTGATTTGTAGCCAACATCAAGAGCACCTACTTGACTTGCAACCTGAAATATGACACAAAGCTCAGTTACTTTACTCTTCTAAACTTCATAATTCCTGTTTAGTTTATATGTACAAAAGTTACCATTAAAAAGATTCTAATTATTTTCACAAAATTGCCAGCCAATTTAATTCTAGCATATTTAAATAAAATTTAAATCATTCGACTTTTTAATATCTAAAATGTGTACAAAAAATATTTAATCAAAAATTAAAGATTAAATTTCTACAATTATAAATTTTATCCAGATATTTTAAGATGAAAGCAATGTTAACTCACATATAATCCAAAACATAAAAACCAACACCAGAAAGGAATTATCAGAATGGGATGTGGAATTGCCTATGCATATACCTTACAGTAGAATGTACAAATTATTAACTTTGGGCAGCCAATGATCGATCAACTGGAGCTCAAGCAAATTGCAACTGAGCATCCAGATAAAAGTATAAAGCAAAGGACATTTCAATACTAAAGCATTTCCATGAGGATGTGCTTTTATTCTCCTAGAGTGACTATAGCAATAACTTGCACTTAGATTCACAACAATATGAGCAGATGTTACCATTTGAAAGAGAAACATTCAAAAATAAAGGAAGCAGGGTGGTTGAATTGCATGATAGTTTGACATCTGATTCAAAGTGATGCTACTCTGACCCAAATGAAGTGACCATTACTCAATGAAAGTTACCAGAACTGGTGAACCATGGTTGTATAGAACTTCAAGAAGATAGCAGTAGACCAAGAATGATAACACTATGTGAGGACAGAGTGATGACTTGATCAGCACTCACATCCAGATGTGCTCATCAGCGATTTGACATATAACGAGGACCCCAGCAACAGCAATGAACAGTGATAAGTCACTTCGCAAACAGGGAGTGAGATCATGAAATGCCATTGTTCCAACTGCTTCCCATGATTGAACACTGACTGGCACTTTCAGCCCCTACTGCAACCTTTGTAAATGATTTGATGTGTAACTAGGACACCCTTGATTGCAGTTATCATCAATAGGCAGTCCAGCAAATGATTGCTGAAGTCACAGAGGCTATTGTATCTACCACCCATTACCACTCCACATGACTAGGAATTAATGCATACATAATGTTAAAAGGGAGGGGGGAATACATGATTTTCAAGCAGAAAGCTGGGCACTAAGTATTTAAACATCCTGATATGCAATTCAATACATTTTCATTCAGATAACTTCAAATTACACTTTTTCATTGTATGAAAGGTGAACTGATGAATGAAAGGAGATAAAATTAGAACTGATGAAAATTTTAATCTCCTCCCTCTTTCTTTGGCATGAAAAAGAGAGAGAAAGAATGGAATATTTATTTCAATCTACAGCTTTAAAAATATATATATATATATATATATAATTCTTTTCTATTGATACTTTCATATTATTTTACTGTCTAGTGTTACATCCATGTGTGGTAGAAATAGGCCTAATTTTTCAACATGGCTCTGCCTTTTCTATTATTTCAAAAATTTCTGCTGTATGGGGAAGGTGGTACCATAAAGCAGCTTAACCTGAATTCGATGGCCTAATTCAGAGACAGCTTTAGAAATAATAATAGGTCTCCATTTTTGTCCAAAGATTCTTTCTGTATCTTCAATTGTTATGTTTCTTGGAATCCAATTTCTTTTCTGGCCTTGTAGGTAATACAACTTTCTCACTTATTATGTTATTATACTATATATATATATTACTGTATATCTACATAAATAACAAACAACTCATTTATAGTAATAATCTACTATAAAAAAGAATGATAAATAGTTTTTAAAAATGAAGCTATAGAAGTTTGTAATTCATATTTGCAATTTTCCAATTGATAAAAATTATTAGAAAGGTAACAAAATTTATGTAATTTTAATTAGAATGATTTCACATGAAATAATTGAAATTTAACTTTTAGGGTGTTCATGGAAAAAATCTCAACTAGAAAAATTTTGATAAAAGTATTATTTGGAAAAAAAAATAATAATATCTTCCATTGGAATATAAATCATTATTCTCTGAAGAGAATTTATGGGTCCTACACAAAATTTCTCATCATAAATAATTAAAAAAACATCAATGATTATAATGGTACAAACAAAATTAATTCAAATATCAATGTGATTTATTTTTACATTAAACTAAAACAAGTAAATGGAATAAAACATGACAAAATAAACAAACATATCTATTAAATCAATTCAATAAATAAATTTAAGTGTTTAAGTTTAAAATTATGCTTTGAATAACTATTTCCCCCAATTTAAAACAATTTTTATGATATATAATGATTATACTAAATTGAAGGAAGGAGATAAAAAAATGATTAAACTTTATTAATAATCAACAGCTGTACAAATATGCAATAAAAAATGGAATAGCAATTACTTTCTAAAAGTAAAACTAGCCTACATATTTTTATTTAATGCCCATTTTATAGTTTCAATAAGATAATGATGCCAATTTTGATGCTTTAAATCAGAAATAAAATTTTTAAAAATAACTCACTCGGTGAAGAATGTTCAATGTTTTCCAATTTTCAGACTTTTGACAACTAAGAGCTATTTGCTGCACAAGAGCATGAATTGCTGCACCATCAGGTCTTTGTAAAGCTTCACTACCCAACACAATCATAGGTCGATTGGCGGCTGCTAATTTCTAAAAAAGATCAAATGTTAAGTTTCAATTTTAATAAACTCTTATTTATAAACATTAAAATTACACAACTTGATTTTTAAAAATTAAATTATAACATAGATAACAAAAAATAATTTAATAGAAGCTTTTTTTTACTAAAATACACAGTTCAGCAAATAATCATTAAAAGAATGCTACTTTAAAAATAATGTGTATGTAAGAAGTGAAAATAAAACAACAGCATGTTCATGGCCTTATAGTATGTACGTTCTTGTGTGAAATTTACCAAAATTTAGTGTTAATACACTGTAGAATACATGGTTTTAATTTAATATTAACATTCTTGTTTAAAGAAAGTTTAAAAATTCAGTATACTAGAAAAGCAAGAAGTTTGCAAGAATGCATTATGTACCACATAGAGAGATAAAAAAGACAAGAGAATTCTCAACATTCAGAAAGGAATTATTTTTCAATGGCATTGACTGAGTGACCATGCTTTATTAATCAAACAGTTTTATTAACAGAGAAAAAAATGTGTTGCTTTTGATGAATTCTGGATATTGAAAAAGTTACAAAGGAGAAAACTACTGATTCTTACCTTAGAAAACTCATGCCGTCCAGAAGCAATGTCTTTAAGCAAATTTGGTGAATCGCCCAAGTGCTGAAAAAAAAGCAAAACATTTTAAACCTAAACATATTGTTAATAAGAGTTATGCAGATTAATATAAATTCAAGAGAAATAAGGAATAGATGCTTTGTAAAAGAGACATTGCAAAGTTTCATATAACATTTGTTAGAAGAAAAGCTAAACAAGTTAAGTTTTCAAAAGTTTAATGGTGATATTTGAATATGTATAGCTGGATATCACAGGGGTAAGTAAGTTTTAAGATATTACTACTCTTATACTATTGAGTACTGAGATACAACAAACTAATTTCTATAGCATTGTACAAAATTGGTTAGATGAACAAAAGACAATTGTTAGCATCTCACATGATTGATACAATGCATTCACCTCAATACCATTGGGTAAATTTGGGACAAGTTGGAATGATTGATTAATATCACTTCAAAGCAACACAAGGGCTAATGGTGATAGATTTTGTACTTCTGAAGTTTGGTCAAGTGACAAGAATGACATCTGTGCTGTGTGTGTGTGACACCCTGTTCTCCAAACTACATCAACATGAGGAGTTTGAGCTTTGACAGATATAACAAGTACCAGTGCCTCTACATGATGGATTCTCAGAAGCATAAGAACTAAAATTTATTCTGCAATGCTGGCCCCAAGTTCTGCAAGTTGACCCCAAGCTACAGTGGTCATTAGGACATTTTAGGATATGATGTCAAAAGAAAACATGAGTACTATCAGAATTTGGTTTCATTGAAAGATTAATTAATTACGGTGTGGACTAAATTTGATATGGATGTGATCCTAAATCACACAAGTAGTATAAGAAAAAATTGTTATTATACTAGGAAGAAATGTAATAATTTAGTAATGAATAAGAAATGTATTATTTTTTTTTTTGTCCAATGTGTTTACAATGACTCTTATCTAGTTGCATAAAAAAAATAGTGGAATTCCAATTCATTTTCTATCTATTTACTTGTAATATCCAGAATAACTTAAATAATATATTTACTGTTTTACCTGCCTAGTTGAATAAGAGGACAAAAATATATAGTTGACAGATGGACAGAAATTTAATATCCGCTTAGACATAAAAATTACATTAAATATGAAAATTTACTCAATACAACTATCCAGATACACATTTGTTGTTCTTGAGTCCTAATCTATTTAAATAATATCCATTTTTATACCCACTCAAAATTAAATAATGAAACTTCAGTGATTGCAGAAAATTTATCTTTAATTTATAAAATTCTAACTACAATAACTAACCAAATATATATATATATATAATCTGTGTGCATATATGACACATATACAGTAATTTTTTACAATACATTTTATTTTATACGAGAAATGTATTTATTAAAAAATAAATTGCATTTTGCTTTAAAATGTTTTTTCATGAAATCTTTTTTGATGAGCTTAAGTTTTTTTTTTTTTTTTATAACTGGCAATATTTTCACACACCTTCAAATCTTAAAAATAATTTTAAAATGTTAACATTGACAGATATTGACAAAATAAAATGGGAATTTCAATACTTTTTTAAATGGGGCTGTGGATTGGTATTTTTACCATAGCAGACCTAATACATTCCCCAGGAGCCTGTATCAATTTTTGGTACAGCACCATATATAGATATATGCCAATTGCCACAATGTAATTTTTAAGCCCAGTTTCCTCCTGAGAGAGAGGCACCAGAGCTCTGACAATGTGAAATTGTACTAGGAATTTAATTTTGTCAAGAGTACCAAAACCAAACAAGCACTCTAGAGATCTTTAACATGCAGCATAATCATATGAATGGACATTGTCAATTTTTTGCACCATAAAAATCCACAAACATGGGCTGGGGTGCAACTCACAAATTTAGGTGCACAAGGCCAGCACCTAACCAACTATGCCACCCAGCACAGGCATTTCAATACTACATATATATAAAGTGAACATATTTATCATTTGATACTTATATAATGATTTAGTTTCAAATAGACAGAAAATTTTTCTATCATATCAGCCAGAGATCGGATTAATTAACTATTGAATCAGGACAAATTACAGCAATGCAATATTACATAAATAATGATTTATACAGCGATAACCATAATTGGTTACGATAAGCTGCATGATTTGCAATCTATAAACTATGCTAATAACACAATTTCAATTTGTCAATTAATTGTATATCATAAAAAAGGAATATAATAAAATATTCTATCAAATTTGACAGTAATTATTTATTTTTACATTATGTATATATATACACACTCACATATATTCTCTGTTTTTACTATGGCAATTAAAACAAGCATTGAAAGCAATCTTTTTCTAAGTATACATACTTCATAGTCATAAGTTAAATTAAGTTTGGGTCCAATTAGAGCAACATCTAGCTCCTTATGCATCCATGCTTTCCTAATTCGAGCATTAAATATAGGTGCTTCATATCTTGGATTTGTTCCAATAAGAACAAGCAAATCAGCTTCTTCCACACCAGAAATTCTGCCATTTAACAAATAGCTGCTTCGCAAATCACATCTAAGAATACATGAAAAGTTTATAATTATTATTTTGAAGTAATATGCAGAAATAATCACTAAATATTCAATTAAAAAACTTAAGTAATATCACTCTTAATTTTACGAATTCAGATTCTTCTATTTAAAAAGAGACAAAAAACCTTCCATTCAAATGAAAAGCATAATTAACTACTGAAAGTAAAAAAAATTAAAATTCAATAGTACATACAACCAATATAATTTATTTATTGAATCCAATAATGAAGAGAATGATATTGTATTGCCATAGACACACATATAAGTGTTTTAAGTTCAAACAAATTCTTGACAGCAACATAGTTCTATAAGAAAATGACTTAAGGATATGCTTTTTATATAGTTCTATACAAAAAAATATTTAAAAGCATTTGAAGTATGTAAAATAAAAGGAAATTATAATTATAAAACAAACTATTTTTATCATTTTATTATCTCAACATAATTGCAAAGAGATAAACATAACCTAAAAAAGGAAAAACACAACCCAGAAACATAAGAAGCAGTACATCAGCACTGATTATTAATTTATTCTTAGTTATCTATTAATAGGGAACAAAAAGAACAAATAAGACATTTTAAAATTTTTTAAAATTTGTGCATGATTTAACCAATAAACATCATATGATAATAAAATTCCACAGTTTCAAGTGAAAAAATGACATAATTTTCCCTTGGAATAAAAGAAACATTTTGATAAAAAAAAGTAGAACAATAAATGTGCTGAGCATAACTAAAGTTAAATTACAAGATGTGAAAAATTGTAATTTATTAAAAAATAAATCTACAAGATTAAAAAAATCTCTCAAAATTTATATAAATACATAAAATTTAAATATATATATATAAGCACTCAATTTTAATTAAAATAAAAAGCAGGGATTAAAAAAATCATCAAATTATTGTGTGTGGTGAATATGTATACACATATACTATACATAATCTATATTTTTTTATGCAATGTTCCCTTTGATAACATCAAAGAATTCTAGAATTTCAAACTACCTTAGTAATTTATTAAAGATAAAGGCTCTTCGGAAACCCTTATTTTGAAGAGAATTATATTAACGTCACACCATAAAGATGCACCAGGGCTATTGGAGATGGACTTTGTAATTTTGAACCATGATGGAGTGATGAGTTGGCACCCCCTCCCCCTTCCTAACTTCCACACCATACCAACAAGGAAGATGTTTGAGCCTCAACATATTTAACGTGCATTGGCCCTTTCTACACAGTGGGTCTTCAGCGGCATTATGCTCAAACTCAGGACACGTCAGTGACCTTGACCACTAGGCTATTGTGCCCCCCCTATTTTGAACAAAATAGGAGCAATACTCTATACTGGCTGATGGTAATTATTAACATATTTGTTCTTCCTGAGTCAGAGAGATAACTTTCTCAGACATAACTCAAACCTGTACATTTCAATATTGCACATCTTCTTTGAAGATGAAGTAGTTTGGTTTGTAGTTTGGTGTGGGGGGGGGGGAGCACTTAGTTCTTCCGAGCCTTCATCTCCTTTCAGGACATTTTGGATGACATTAAAATGCTTTCAAATTGCCCTTTTTAATAAATAACATTTAAAATTTAAAAATAACTAAAAGAAAATAGTAAAAAGAGAAATTACCTTGATATGAATAAATTTACAAATATAAATAAAATAAAAATTGATGGAAAAAAAAATTTTTTTTTTTGACTTAGAAATTTTTTACTTGGTTAACCAGTGGTCAAGCTGCATTAGATATGGTGTGATCATATATGAGATGAAGGTTGGTTCTTTATGTTGAGAAAGTATCGCAGTGTTGTCAGCATACATGCAAATTTCAGCATTGTTAATGGTGGGAATGTCATTGACATAGATGTTGAAGAACGTAGAAGAAAGAAGAGATCCTTGTGGGACCCCAGCAGAAATTTTTCTAGTATTTGAGGTATTATTAATTTTGAAAGAAAAAGTTTTATCGGAAACATAGGAATTATTCAGGATAATTAATGGAGTTGGCACTATGTATTGAATTAGTTCATAGACACAGTCGAATGCTTTTTGTATCGAAGAGGAAGTAAAGCTTTGAAAAAGTGTTGTTAATCTTTTACAATAAAACAGAGGTTACAATTAGTATATAATGCGTAGAGTGCAAAAGACATACAATTGTGATCATGAATTAACTTAAATTAGAAATAGCTTTAACTGTTTTGTGCATGCCATAACACTTTATGAGACCTAGTACAACTCAGACAGAATTCAACCCTTAATAAATCAAATGTTAAATTAATTGGTTTAAAGTTTTGTACATTTTAATCATATGAATCCACAGCTATTTACAAATTACCTAATTAGTAATGTACCAATATATATATAAAGTAAAGGGAATTTTTTTTTAAATTTCAAGATATATATATATATATATTTCTGTTATCAAGATAATGTTGCATAAAACAAAAATTAAAAATACAGTTTTTTAAAATAGTTTTTCCAGTCACAAATAGAACAAAAATATTTACCCTGATCCATCCATTGGGAACTTTTCTTCTGTATAAAGATTTTCAGAGCCAATTTTGTTTAGAAAGTCTTTTAGTGCAACCAAGGCCTATATACAAATGACATTATTTAGAATCTATTTTTTTTTCCAAAAAAATATGAGTTTTTTAAAATTTTAACATACACGTAGCTATTGATTAAAATTTGCTATTGATAATTGCAAAGTAAAATAAAACCTCTTCTTAGTAAAATTTTATCCCATTAGTTGGTATACAAAAAACCAACAATATAAAAATTTAGAATTACTGAGAAAAAAAATTTACATGTTTCAGAATTAAAATAATATGCAGAGAATCAAGATATGTTCTTAATATTCTCACACTATTCAATTTTCATTTGCATATCTAATTTTCTGAAAACAAATATTATTAAGCATAAATTATTGGAACAATATCTTAGATTTTTCAGCAAATATTTGCAGTACTAAATTAAAATGTATATTTCTATACCTATATAAGAAATAATACATTTCTTGTTATACAGAACCTGGATTCATTTAACATGGAAGTTATTCAATCTCAGATGAAAAACTTGCACAATACAATGAGTATCAGATTGCTTACCATACCCAGCAGTTTATTTTCTCTCTCAAAGTACTGCACCCTTCATTTGAATCATATTAAATTACTGTCATATAAAATTATAGTACAAGTATATAATTTATAAAAAAATACATATATTTAGGCAAAATATACTTGATTATATTAAAATTTACCTCTGTATCAGTTAGACCTCCAGCTACAGCAGCAATTTCATTAGGAGCTACAGATGTAATCTGTAAAGAACAATAAAAATTAGTTTCAGAGGAAAAAGTTTTAATTGAAAAACTATAGAATTATCTTAAATATTTATTACTAAAATAATACAAAAAGTAATTATGGAAAATATCAACAGTTAATTCAATTAGATAACATTCATCTGGATAAAAAAAACACCCTTATTAACATTTAATTCTACATTATAAAAGTAAATGTACAAACTAAAAACTTTCATCCTAAGAAATACTTTCTGAATATTTTTTAAGTCTCAATCACTTTTTAAAAATCAAGATAATATAACAAATATATTTCACAACAAAAATGAACATCTAATATCTACATGTATTTAGAAAGGCAAAATGCAAATGAATCAATAAAAATTAATCTAGATAGTTGAGGGAAAAAAACTACACCAATAATATTTGCTAAATATTAAACTACGTAGAATAGAAGAGTACATGATTAAAAATAAATTGGCATACTTTTTTTGCAACTTTTAATAATGCTTCTTGCCAATCACATGCAGTAAGCTTTCCTTCACTGTTTTTAACCATAGGTGTAACCAATCTTTGTGCTTTCAAACCATCATATGCAAATCTAGTTTTATCTGAAATCCATTCTTCATTGACTTCCTACATAACAAGTAAAATTATATTTTTTAATGTTATAATCAACAAAATAAGTACAAAAAAAAGTACTGTAATTCTTAGGGCATATATAATCATCATTTGTACAAAAATATTCAATAAAATTATTAATAGATAATAAATTTGGAACTGTCAAGGATAATTATGGCTACAAATCTTTTAATATATGTCTAGAAATTGGTAAGTGTATTTTATTTATTATATTTTCTTTAGAAAAATAATTTTTTAAATCTGCATTAATATTTTGAATACAACAATAAAGCATTTTATAATCATATATTAGAACATTAGAACATGACATCCTGCTTAGCAAGCAATGAACATAAAACTCAAGGGTAGTAGGTCTAAATCTCATATTTACGAAAAACACCATGTAGTGGCACAGATGTGTGTGTTGCACTATATGACATTAAAGTTCCGATGATGATGTGGTGTAAAATTAAATTTTAGCAAATGCCAAAATATTAATGAAACTTTCACAAAAGGCAGTAAGTTTTTCTACTAGTATCAAAATTTTATTTTTGGCTCTACTTATTATAATATTAATGAAACTATTTATTATTAATATGATAATTACACACAAGCAAAAATACAATGTTTGTTTTAAATTTTTCTATATAAAATAAAAATAGTTGCAGAATATTTTTTGAATTTTTTTTAAATATGAATATATGCTATATTCCATGAGCAAAATAATTAATAAAGGACAATGGCATTTAAGATTCTAATGCCTAGTTAATGTTTTAGAAACTTTAAAAATATAAAGTTATTCCTTATATATATAAATATATGAATGATAAGTTATGAAAAATATAATAGTAAATATAATATTATTTAATAAACACTATTCCAAAATTTTCTTAGGTCCCTTTAAAATAATTAAAAAAGATTTCAGAAGAGAATAAAAATAAGAATTAGATCTATAAATCATACATCATCGATAGGCTCCTGTTTTGTGAAAACAGAGAGATCACAAAGTATCAGTAGTATCAAAGTACCACAGATCACAAAGTAAATGTTATATAAAAAAGAAAAATTGATAATGAACAAAATTTTGAACTTCAATTTTGGTCAATTTAGTAGGCAGTAATTATCATACAGTACAAAATTTCCACAGTTCTTTAGTTCCCAAAATCTTTATTGATTTGAGAAAGATGCCTACTCTGTAGGATAAGATAATTTTGAACCAGTAACCATGTATTCTTCAAAAAAAAGAGAGAGAGAGAGAGATCCATCTTTGTGACATGACATAAAACACAATCACTTTTGAACAAACCATTTAATAATCAATATTTGAAAAGGGTTATGTAGTGCCCAAAAGGGGAATATTGAGTTTATTGATGTTCTCATACATTTTTTTTGTACATACATGTTCAAATAATTTTTTTAAACTTGTAGTGGATGACATGATCATTATACAGTTTTTTTCAAATATTATTTCATTAATTAAATTTAATTAAAAAAAATTTTTTTTTTTTATATAACTTATTTTGGTTAGAAGTGAGATGCTAATGAAATGCACAGTGGACTACAGATGCTAATTCAGTTTTTGTGAACTTAATGCAAAAAAGGTTTGTGCATCAATAGTGATCATCATGCTATCAATTAAAGCTGCTGTGTACTATGCACTATGTACCGGAAAACTGTCAGATATGCATTTTTAATTGTTGCAGCACTGGTTTATTTAAATTTAATTTATGATTCAGAGGATCCAATTTGAAATTAAGAACATCCTTTTGAATTACTACGCATAAAAAATATTAAAAATATAAAAGATAATGATTTAAATCTATAATTATATTCAAATGTAGATTTTTAGAAAAATAAGGGAATTAGAACTAAAACAATTAAGAATAACACTTAATATTTTTAAAATAATTTGCAAGACTTTTAGAAAAAAAATATTTAACTAAAATTTTATCAAAAAAATATCAAGCACATTTTATTTACACTAATAACTTACACTTTGCAGTATATTCTATATTGACTAACCTCATTGAGACGTGGCAAAATTCTCATTACTTCTCCTGTACGAGTGCTGACAATTATGTTGGAGCCCAAGGCATCCAAAACATCTACTGATTCAGTTTTCCTGTAAATCAGAAATATAATATGCATTGACTGATAATTAAAGAACATTAAAATTTTCATTAAAAACATTTAAGTGATAATTATGATAAAAATCTTTTTTAAAGCTGAAGTTCTTTGAAAAAGTCTTAGCATCTGGTAAATTGTTTCCTGCAATATTTTTGCTTAAATTAAAATTTTTTTTTTTGACTTTCCCCCTCTTGTAACAACTTAACTATAACATTGTTGATGTTTTTCTGAAAAATAACTACAAAAGATTAATATAATTATTATATGAAATATAACTTTTGAAAATTGCTTCCATGGTGTGCAACTTGTTTACTGTAAGTGAAATCAAAATTTAAATTTATTTTTTTTTTATTTAATTCATCAATATTTTAACCAATAATATATATATATACTTAGCTATTAGACTTTCACTTGAATGGGAGAATTTTTTTAGAGCTACCTTTTATATCTTCCTCTAAGTGATACTTTTCTTCTATAAGCTATTATTATTTTCAATCTCACCGTTTTTAATACAATACAGCAGGAAATAATTATACAAGCAACATGAAAATGAAATTTTGGAAACAAGAATTAATGAACTTAATGTTTAAAAAATAACATTTAAGTTAAGCTCTAAGAATTTATCAACTTTTTTGCTAAAGTATAAATTAAAATTATTCAAAAAATCCTCAGAAGCAATTTGGATAAATTTAAGAATTAATGAAATTTTACCTATTAAAACCAAATATAAACTTTTTCATAATTTTCTACACCAAATAATTCCCAGGAAACAATACAAAATATTTCCAGGAAACAAAGCAAAATTTGTTGAATACATATAAAACAGAAAACATTTCAACTTTAATGGAACTCTAAAGTTAGAAATCCTTGACAAACAAAAATACATTAGACATACCTGGTTTCCCAAGGTCTAGCAGTAAAAGCATAGGGCTTTGAGGTCAATGCCCCAACAGGACATAGATCAATAATGTTGCCTGAAAGTTCAGATTCCAAAACCTTTTCAACATAAGTTCCAATTTGCATATCACTACCTCTTCCTGTTGTGCCTAAATCATCAACTCCAGCTACTTCACTGCCAAAACGAACACAACGTGTACAATGAATACATCTAGTCATTATTGTCTTCACTAATGGTCCAATATTTTTATCTTCAACAGCACTAATAATAGAAAACAAAAAACACATTAATTTGTAATTGATATAAAAATGCACATAACAATTTTTGAAATATGATTATGAATGTAGCTGAACATTAAACATGCATATCATATTATACAATATAACACACACTATGCACTTTTAAATTGATAAACATACCGTTTCCCAGTGTAATATATATCTTGAAACCGACTGCGATCTCCTCCAAAAGCCATTGATTCATCCTGAAAAAACATAATTTCAATTAATACAAAAGTACAGATAAAAATTGTGAATTTATAATAGTAATTCAACTTTTCACTTATAACAATATAAAATAATTATGGCCAAAATTAATGAGAAAGCTTAACTATATACCTGCAAATCACATTCTCCTCCTTGATCACAAATAGGGCAATCTAATGGATGATTTACTAATAAAAATTCCATGACACCTTCCCTAAGAGGAAAATAAAAATTAAAAACAGGCTAATTCAAATTTTGTTCTTAAATAGTTGTAAAAGTATTAGAGGATCATAATTTAAAATAACATTAACAAGGCTCATCCTATCTTTGAAAAAGGACATTTATGCATGACACATATTAAGCAATATTTCAAAGTTACATAGCATAGTAGATATTTAAACACAGAATTCAATTTCATGGAATCTATTAGAAATAACTATATACAAACCTTGCCTTTCGTGTCATATCAGAGTTAGTTTTAACCTTCCAACCATTCATGACAGGCATTGCACAAGCTGCAACAGGCTGTTAAAATTGAAATATTTATAATTAATTGCTTGACAGTGAATAAAGTGAATACAATTCGAATTTTTTCTTTTAATTATTAAATGAAATCATATATCACATAAATATAATTACAGAATGAGAAAAAAAACTTTTTTATAATGCAAAAAATAAGTATGAATAATTAAAATACTTAAAACATCGACTAATGCAAACAAAATCTTAATTTACTTTAAATGTTTTATAAAATTTGAATTATTTATTGAAATCAAATATACTTCTAAGAAGTTAGCTCATACATTCATTCCTTTGAAAAGCTATTAAATAATATAAAATGCATTGGAATGAATAACTTCACAATATTGCTGTGAGCTTCGAGTATCGTTTCAGATGAATAAAAAGCCCCTGTTGGCTTATATTACTACAAATATTTACAAAATAATACGAGTTTAGCTTCCTTTGGTTTGGTTGATGACTATTCTGTCACCTTAATATAAAGAATGCATGATAAACCAGATTAACCTTTTACTCTCCAATGCTTCGTAAAAAAACATTAAATTTAAAAAATTTTGAAACACAAATTTTTTATGTATTGTCTGATAAAAAAATTATGATATAGAAAGAAAATAAGGATTAGTTTTTAAGCATTGAGGTAAGATTGCTAAAAAAAAAAAAAGACTGAATGAAAAAAAATAGAAACTCGGCTTTTATTTCTTGGTTTTCATCAAGTAAAATTTAAAAAGAAATTATAAAAAATTCAATATTTAGCAATTTTAAAAAAAAAAAATGTAGAGTAATTAGAAATTATAATTTTGTTGACAGATAAACTATATTGTTATTTTTCACCAATAAGTAAAAAATTTAGAATTTCAACAGATGAAATATTAGTTACTTTGTAAAGCTAAAAAACTAAGTTTAAAAGTATGAGTAAAAGTATGCTTTCCTTAACATGTAAAGTTACTTTGATTATCGAATTAGTAAGTTAAGAGTACAAGATTGTTAACCAAAGATGCTGATCTACTTTTAATTCCCCTACATCCCACCTTTACCCTTCATGTATTCCTTGGGAAAATGGCCAAAGAGGATAGTTCAATAACCAAAGAAACAAGTACATATTTGCAGTTGGATACACAATTCTATAGTTCTCTAGCATCCAATTATTAAACATATGAGCTTGTCACTAAAGCCGACAAATTTTGGTGAGGGTACAAAATTATGTTTTATTTGTTAAATAATGCTTAATAAGTGCTAGTTTTGAATAACAATAAGAACTTTCTTTCATACTTCTTATAAACTGAGTAAAAAAATAACATTTTGAATTTAAAAATCATTAACCACTTTTTCAAAACATAAAAAAAATTAACTGTTACTTATCAATGTTCTATTTATAAAATACATCCCTTTTTGCTATAGCTCTTATGTTGAATTTTAATTTAGTTTTTCATCAGTAAATAGTTTTTTATCCTTCAAATATATTTCAGCATTTAACAGTTAATAATGAATAATAACTTAAAATTAATTCCTTTTGTGCTCCTGATCATTGAACAGCAATTTCTATGAAATATTAACATAAAATGATATTCAAAGGTTTGCAGTCGTAGACTAAAGTATTAGCACCACAGTTTTAAAAAAATATGCTTTGTAGAGATAGTGTGGAGGTTTGAATGAAAGATGCCTTTAAATGGTAAGGATAATATTTATAATTTTGTTAAATACTTCCAGACTAATTTCATTTTTGCCCTACATTTGCATAAAAAGCTATTTAAAAGCCTATATTTTTTTTAACAAACTGAAAGATCTTAAGTTTGAAGATGAAGGTCACACACAGATTTTATGAAACTTCATTTTCTACAAATCATACAATCTTGTTATATTCCTGCATAATGTTCAGCTTTCAGTTAGAGTTATAGTAATTTATTACATGATCCATTAGAAAAAAACATTTATACATATAAATTGCAGAAACTCAAAACATTACATACTTTTGGTGATTTTTCCACTTCTACCAAACACATTCTACAATTTCCAGCAATTGAAAGTCTTTCATGATAACAAAACCTAGGTATTTCTACACCAACCATTGCAGCTGCCTATTACAAGGGGAAAATAATAATCATTCAGAATGTCTATACATATTTTTTTAAGCAAGTTTGATCTATCTACTGTCAAAACTTCATACTGAAGTGAAAATTGGAAACTAAAATAATTATACACAAATATATTTTAAAATGTTCTACTGCTATTGTGATGGCATAAACATTATTCTGTAAATTGTGCAGTACAGCAAATTTATTGGATTATAAAAAGCTGTATGATTCACAGTTATAACAAGTGAAGAATCAATTTTATATATTTGCAGATTTTCTACCATTTTTGAATTCGAATTTCATGAAAATATTTCATTTTGATTCATCTTTAAACACATATTTCCCATATAAAATTACAGAATCACCAGGAATATATATATCTTTTTAAAAAAAAATATTGGGTTTATTTTAAAGATTCCTTATGAAAATGTTTGGCATTAGGTGCATCTATAAATTTCAACAATAATTTTTCTTTTTGTTGTTATTTGCATCATCTTTACTATAACACCTAATTTTTTTTTACAAGAAAAAAAAAGTTAAAAAGTAAATATATATAATACATTCAACATATTTATTAAAACAAAATATTTACAATAATTTTGACGGAAAAAAAACGTTTAAGCCAACAACAGATATGTTATTTTACTTAACTCTTTTGATTTACGTACACTTTGTCTCTTTTTCCATACTTATACTATTCTAAAATGGAAATATGAGTACTTATTGATTAATACGGACCATGAAGCCAAACATTGCAAAACATAGAAAACTTACCAAATTGAAATACAGATTGCTGATGCAGTATTTTCAAACATTGTGAATCTGTTATTAGCAGTTAGTTTAATTTAGAGACATTTTCTCTGTTAATACTATTTGCTTAAAAGAAATTACATTAAGGGAGAAAATATAAATGATTGAAAACATTTACTAGAGAAAAAAAATGTCAAAGTTAAGAACCAAAAAGTATGACACCAATATAATGCTGTAGAATTCTTGATAATATTTCAGCTTTGATAATATTTAATTAAAAATAAAATGAAAAATATGAAAACTCAAAATGACTTAACAAGACATTAAAAGAACACTTGATTGGTATTTCAGAAAATATCAGTAATGGGAATGAATGTTAATATAAACATTTCAACCCAATTTATAAATATACCTGCAAAACAGTGGTGCCTGGATCAACAAGAACTAGTTTGTCATCGATGTATACTTCTAATTTCTGTGGTTTTGCTTGCACTGCAGTAGCAGTTCTTGCAACTGGAATAACATTTTTATAAATAAACCAAAGAAACTTCTTAATTATCTATTAATACCATTAATCTATTATCAAATTACTGTAATAGTGATTTGAGTTTTTTAGTAAACTAAATGACAATTATAAAAGAATTTTGTTTCCTGTTTTTAAATCAGATACTAATAATTTATAGTAATTCCTCTACCATGTTAAATGAAATAAATATTTAGCATTTCTTTAGAGAAAATAAAAATAACTATTTTCAAGATGTCTTAAGAACTTAGTAAAAGATTGATTTAAAGTTGCCCAGGAATATTTTTACATTCTCTCAACCCTTATGAAAATTAAAAAACATAATGAAATTATAAAAAAATTTTTTTTATATAAAATGTTAAGTATATAATTTAATTATTTTATAGCATACAAAATTATCATAAAAGTCAGTTAATTTGTCAAAGTAATTTATTTCACTTGTTTGTAATGCAATATTATTCATCTTTATATTTTCCATGTTTAAAATAATTTTTAACAGAATTCAAACACAGATAATAAATTAATATTTTTTAAAAAGCCATACCATTTTGAATTAAGAATGGAAGTTTTGCCTTGTGAATACATCTTTTTAACAATGAATGTGACATGTTCTACCTGAAAATGAAACACATCTTGCATTGATTATTTATATTTTTAAACTGATTTACAACATAAGTACTTGTACATCAAGTACCTAATTATTCAAATTAAATTGAATAACTAGAATACACATGTAAATACTAAAAGTAATTCTATCTTCAAAATGAAATATTTTTAACAAGTTTTCTCCTTATCAAATGTTAAACAAACATTATTTTATA
The DNA here is from genome assembly GCA_019973975.1 of Trichonephila clavata. Taxonomy (NCBI): domain Eukaryota; kingdom Metazoa; phylum Arthropoda; class Arachnida; order Araneae; family Nephilidae; genus Trichonephila; species Trichonephila clavata. The sequence continues at coordinate 14,047 of BMAO01006334.1, read as the reverse complement.
TGCATTAGAATTTAATACACATATTATCTTATATATATAGAGAGAGAGAGAGACAGAATATAAATATAATTAACATGAACCAAAGGCAATGTAAAATAATAACATTTATTCACGCACACATTAGTAAAATAATGACAAATATTTCAGATACAGACATAAAAAGTGATTCATTTTATAAATTATAAATTTCAAAAAAATGGAAAAACTCAACAAAACTTCTCATGAAAATCAGATTTTTCCAAGTTAAAATTACATTTGAAAAGAGATAAGTTTCAACTAATGAAACTTGAAAAACATTTTAAAGACTGAACTAATCAACAGTTAATATGAAAATTCAAATAAAATTTAAAGGCTAATAGAAAATATTGTATGATTAAGCTTTTCAAAATAAAGACTGTATGCAAAAGAATTAATAGGATCAAATCTTTAAATCTAAAATTAAAGCAGCATTTAAAATAAATGTATTAACTAGTATGTTTTACAAGTATATGAAGTGCATGTAAGGAAACTGAAGAAATTAGTTTAACACCAACAAAACAATAACAATAAATACTTCTTAAAATTACTTTATAATTGTCAAATTCTATCAAATTTAAAGAATTCTTATGAATATATCAAATAAAAACTAATCAAATCTGATAAAGACTAAACTTACAGTAAGTCTGCAGTTACATATTTAAAAATATTAAAATTTTCATCTTCATTATGAAAGCTACTGAATCAAACATTTGCACAAATGAACAGAAAATATATTTATTACCTTCCCTTATTTAGAAAAACACTTATAAATTGATAGTGTTAAGAAATTAAGGCCACCTAAAGAAACTTCACAGCTAAAAATTAAACTCAAAATAAAATCACATTACTACTAACAAATAGTTTAAGAAACACTTTTAGCAAAAGTTCATTATTTTCCACTAGTAGACAATATAATGTTCCTACATTTTGCATTAACATATTAATTGCTGTGATTGGCCACTTCATAGAAATGTTTGACTAGCAAACAGTAAATGTTGACATAACAGTACCTACATCTTTAAAATACTGTCCATCATGAAATTTGGCTCAATTTGAACTTAAAAAAATCATTTTGGTTGTTGAAAATACATGATTCCACTCAAGAAGAAAACAAATGGATTCACAGGTATATAAATTTAAGTGGCTTTAATTATAGGCAGAATATCTTATTGTTCACAGCATATGCTATCAATGGATACTCATGTACCTAACTTTTTATTCGTGATTGAATTATATATTGCTGATATTTTTTAGGTCATTTCTTATTTTTACCAGGAAAGAATTGCTTACCCACTAAAGAAGGAAAGATATACATTAAATTATTGCGAAAGTACTTATTTATAATTTAAAATGCCACTCATCCGGTATCGAGGTTAGGGATGCTGATTGCAGTACTGATGGGTCTGAGTTTGAATTCTGGGGAAGGCATGGATGTTTGTACAAGTGTAGTGCCTTTGCAGCATGGGGGACTCTAAATAGCCATCAAGTCGCAAGTCCTCTCGTGTTGTTGGAGCAAGGAAAAGAGAGGTAGGAAGCTCCTGATCACTCCCCAGGGTGTTCTACCTCAAATTGAAGTGGAACTGAGTCAAATCCCCTTGTCATCTGCATAGTGCTCAAAGCTATGGTTAACGACAGGCATACATCTAGTCCTTTGATGAAAAATTTCGAAGGCCTCAATCTGACACTGTCAAACAGGTGGCATCAGAAACAAAATTTTTAATGGGAAAAGGATTCCATAAAAACAAATAACAAAACCAAGCAGTTCCCCAAAGCATAAATATATTAAAACCCATAAAAATGTTTACAAAAAAAAACAGATTTAACAGAGCTGATAAGTAGTAAACAACAGAAATTCCCAATAAAACTAACTTCTCACATTATATCCTTCATAAAAGCAATACTTATTCAAGAAATAATTTTTAAATAACACACAGCTTCTGAAATTTTAAAGAAATATTTAAAATGAATTAATGTATGCTAATGTATGCATGTTTTAAATAACTATCTAAAATAAACTAAAAGTGTGTATATCATATAAGTAATGTTTTTATGGATTCAAAGATCTACAGCAATATGATACATGATGCAGAATTGAAAGGCTTTAATAAAAAAGATATTTTAAAACTAATGAAAACCTCACGCGTATTAAATATCTTTAAAAATAAATATTTGTCCACATAAATATTCGATAAACTTGACTTCAATACGTTAATACACTATATTACATTTCCATTGGTACTTAGAAAACCTCACAGGAGGCTTTGTATATTGATAATACGAAAATTCAAATTTATAAAAATTACCCAGATTAAACATAAAAATGAAAATCTTAAATCTTAGTTTTCGTTTAAATAGTGTTTACATACAACGGCACAAGTTTCTCCAAGGTCCTGCAGGATACAGTTACAGTCACAGTTGCAAGTCAATCACAATTTGTTCTGTTTTTAAAAATTACAAAGTGACAATGGCTGGGAAAAACTAATGTGGCAATAAACACAGCAAAATAATGTTGTGAATATGCTTTTGCATATGAAATCAGCTTTAAGAAAATTTCTGTTTTGGAAGAATATTTCTAATTGTATAAGTGATAGAAAAATGGTGGAAATATTCTGTAGTTTTGATTTGATTTTGATTTATTTCTCCTTCTGACTAAACAAGGGCTATTGTCATTGGACTTCATAATTATGAACCTTGGTCAAGAGACAAGGATGAAACTTGAGCTTCACATCACTCTCAGAATTCAATTTACTGTTGATCAAAGCAAGCAGCAACGGAGTTGAAGAAAAGCAAAAAACTGTCTCACAATCTTCGCTAAAGAGTTACATTCTACAATCTTGAATTTAAATTAAAACTAATCCTCAAGATTCTTCAAGTTTATTGCACAAAATTAACTTAATTGTAAAAGTATTATAAATTTTGTTTAAATTTCTTTTTAAGTGCTATGTTTGATTAATCTTTTTAGTAACATAGCCCTTAGGTAACTGAAACTGTTCTTAGCACAATTTGTCTAGAACAATTAAATATGATATGCGTCATAATCGAAAAGTTGAGTGCAGTTAGAGTTCATAATTTGAACTTAACTTCAACGACTATAAAAATAAACTACTTTATTACTTCATCAAACACAAAGAGAGTTCTATAATTTTGAAACTGGGCTTTAATTTTTGTTGTTATTGAACTTAAACTTAAAATGTCCATATATATATTTGCAAAATGTATATTTTTTAATTGAGGTTTGAGAATTTTTTCCTCTTTTTTTGGTTTTTTAACTTTTTAAGAAAATTATTTAAAAAAAGTTAGAATAGTAAAGAAAATAAATTTTATATGAAAATTGAAAGAAGTTGTTTTAAATTTTTAAAAAATTAAATAAACACTATCCACTATAAACCAAAGTTTTATGAACGAATTTTTAGTTTTTGAATATTTATATTTCACATTACTATTTATTCTTCAAACTATCAAAATATATAGGACATTTAAAACACAACAAAAAGTAGAACATTTTATCTTAATCATTATGCAGAAGGTCATTGACACTTTTCTGAAACAATTTTGATAGTTAATTTGTATCAATAAATACTGTATTTTTTGTGGAAATTTGGTCTATCTGATAGCCATGATTTTTTACAATAGCTCTAGCTCTAATTTTTCATGAAAGTGACCTTTCCTTAGTACTGTCAGGCAAATTTTACTCCATGCCTCTAAAACCGTTTTCCAAAGTTCGTTCAATGTTCTTGGATCCCGTTTTCCTAAGGCTCTTTTTAATAAACCGAAAGCATATAAGTCCATTTCAGAAGCGTAGGGTGATTTTACACGTATTTCATCAAATATGTTTGTTCCTGTTTCTATAATTCTTTTTTTTTTCTAATTAAGTGGCAGTTGACTCAGACGTGTGACTAGAGGCTTTGTCCATTTGAAGCTCAACTTTATCAATGTCCTTTTTATATAAGGGGTTGGAATTTCTTCTTTAAAAATTGGCTCTAAAATATCTTGCAGATATTAGAGTGAAGGAACTTTGGCGTTACTTGAGACGCTTTTGATTTTTAATGTGCAGTTGTTAGAAAATCCTGCAACTATCATGTATCCCCTTGGGAACCTGTACACTGACGAGCAATCTCGTGCAGTCATTTCCATCAGTTGAGCGAGAGAAAAAGGATCTTCTTTTATTACAGTCACTTAAATACACCCATGCCTCATCGAGTGTTACCACACATTTCCATTTTTTCAGCAGCTAGGGTTTTTTTACATAATTTTCTACAATTTACTTTTCTTTCATCAATATGTTTTAAAGAAGGAGGCGGACTTTCGGTTTAAACATCTGTTTTAACTTTAAGCCTTTATGAATGATTTTAATTACAGTTCCGGATGACATTTCTGGTTTCGATGCAATGAATCTTTCAGACGAAGCATTTTCTCTTAGGATCAGAAACTTCACTTTTTTTATAGTTGTATGTGTTTGAACAGTCTTAGGATGAAGCTTCATAGACATATTTTTAATTTGTTTACTTTCTGCAAGACACTTTACCCTTTCAAATCTAATATATCATAAATCCCTTTGATTAAAATGCAATAACCTAGATTTGTGCACCGTTTTTTAATTTGTCAATATGAATATTTCTCCTTGGAAAGCGTAATTACGTAACCTTCGAGCCGTATATCATTTTTGGGAGCCATTTTTAAAATGAATATTTTATTTTACATTCCAAACAAAAGAAAATTTTAGCAGATGATTATTCTGTATATGCCAAAGTTTTATCTCTAAATGTAAACGAGGAAATGAATTACAAAATCGTTTTCATAAAGTGTGAACGACCTTCTGTACAATTGCTTTAAAGAGTTGTGTAAATAGTTACAACGTTTGTAATAATGCAGTTTTTTAATAGGTCAAACAAGTTTTAATATTACGCAAAACATGCACAAAAAAATGTCTGCTAATTATCTTCGTGACCTTTTCAGCAATTTCTATCGGTACATTAAATGTTTCGGAAAGAAAAAAAAGTAATTTTCTTGCGTCAAACGTGTTCTAAATTTCGGTAATTGCATGTTGGAAACAGCATTTATTCTTATTAAACTAATTGCAACTTTTGTACTCTTAAACTGGAAAAGAATTTAATATTTAAATGAATGTCTAGTAAATTGACCTACAAAATTAAACCCTAAAACTTTTTTATCAATTTTCAAAGAAATCCGTGATTTTATGGTAATCGGATACTCTAAAGTATTTAGTGCATTTTCTGATATATTTAAGGAAATATAACCACATTTTTTGTTTTTCTTTCTGTTTTGTTCTTTGAGCAATTTTTGGTTAACCTGTCTTTTTCTTCTAATTCTGTCCGACACAAGGTTTTATAACCACATTCTCTCTTAAAATTTTAAACTACGTAAAGACGACACTGACACTTGAACAGGTATTCAACTCTTCACATACATGTAACGCCAAGGTGAGGAATTTAACCAGCATCGGCTCATCTGTACAATATTATTGTTTGTATGCAGTATTTCGCAAACGCAACGTGACAAAATATTTATAGAACTCGAGTTTTTCCTGCATGTAAATATAGTATTCAAATATTCAAATAAGCATATAGAAATTTCGTTGTTAACATACTCCTAATTTAAATGGTCAATAAAATAAAAATAACAATAATTAATTAATGCATTTAAATTGAAGAAAATATATTTCTATAAGGAGTGACCCAGTGTAATAAAGGGAAACGCGCGAAAGGGGTTCTTAACAAAGACCACTAGTTAATTAAACACGTTTATTAGACAAAGCAAACATTTACATACTTAACTAAAGAACTAACATTTATAATAGAATTAAAAGGGATTGGAGCGTATGCTCGAACGTCCTTACAGTTCCGAAGCTTGTCCATCACTGAAGATTGTTCTACCCACTAGAGGGCGAGAAAGTCTTTCTACTGTTAATATGGGAGGAGTCTAAAAAAAAGGGTGGTTACATTTCTGTATTTCCATAATTTCAAGAAGACATTTGAAATTCATCTTTTAAGATAACATCACGACATTTCCAAAAAACTGACAGCATGATCTTCCCGGTGGAATTCTTAACCTTTATCTTTTGTGGAAAGTGAGTCACTGTTCTTGTGACAGTGATATAATAGAGATGCTTGTGAGTATATTTGGGGAAAACACGATTTGACGATATTGAATATGGCATGATAGAAGTAGGATGCTTGAAACAAGTATTAGCAATACGGCTGTATTTGTGGAATATTTGAGAATATCAAGACCAAAACACATTTTACAAATGACTAGATTTGAACTGGAATTATGATCATCACACCGAGTGGTGAAAATCTGGCGGAACGGAGAATCTCCCGAATTCTGCAAGAAAGTGGAGTGATGATCAGAGAACATTTCAAAATATTTCGAGTGTAGTGGTTACCATACTATCCGTTGTAAATGCAATTTAAGATGTAGTCCAAAGCGAATATCATTGCTGTTCGTAGCAACCAAGATAAAACGCCTCTAATTCTCTCTGGGACATAAGTATTAAACTTTTGGAATAAAAGTAATGCAGTTGGATGAATCTCATTTTAAGTTTCAGATTTTGAGTCTGAAATTTGGTCGAAGCATAAGGAAACCAAATATATTACATGCATTTCTGCAATGCATCAAGGTGGGAAGGTAATATGATGTTTTAGTGAATGTTTCCATAGCATGCTTTGGGGCCTTTCTTTCTTGTACAAAATGTCTAAATAAGACATCGTGCCTAAAGATCATTGTTGATCAAGTGGATTCTGTAATATTTCAATGGCAACGGTTACTTTTAAGATAATACATCCTGCTATAGTGTTGGTGTTGTGTAGGATTTGTTGAGGAACATGGCAGAATCCATTCTGTTGAGTAGGCTCCCACACAATCAGCAAACATCAAATGTAACAATTGTGGAATGAAGTTGAAAAAACTATCAGACATCTTGGATTACAAACATTCTAACTCACACTATGGACGAAATTCATGCCAGACAGACGCCAAGCGGGGAATCACGTGACAACCGTGCCAACATTTGCACGCGTTTTTTATTCCCGTGTTAAACCTATACACTTAGTTGTTGACATTCTTGTGCTGTAATTTTATCTAATTAAAATATATGATATCATTATATTTTATGCATTATTCTAGTTTTTATATTTGTTAGGAAAAATTCTTAACAACTTTTTTGTAAAATTTCTGTTTTATTCTTATTTATTTATCTAATTAGGTATTCGTCCGCTCCAACTAGTGTTAGATAGTATATTTATGTATAGTTCTCTCTCTCTCTCTCTCTCTTGATACACTTACAAGGGGTGATCAAATGAAAAGGTACGAAACGACACGGTGGGTACAAATATAGACTTTATTCAAAATATACACCATAGGCCTGAGCACAACGATCCCACTGATGAACAAGCCGCAGGATTCTTTGTTCCCAGAATTCCTGTGGTTGTGACGAGACCCAGTCCTTCACAGTGTCCTTGAGTACGTCGTCCGAGTTGAAGTGCTTTCCTTTCAGGTGTTTCTTCAGTGGACCAAACACATGGAAATCGCAGGGTGACATGTCCGGACTGTAGGACGGATGGTCCACCGTCTCCCATTGGAACTTGTCCAGTTCCATTTGTGTGACTCTGGAGACGTGTGGACGCGCGTTGTCATGGAGCAGAACCACACCCTCCGTGAGCAGCCCCGGTCTTTTGTTCTTGATGGACCTGCGTAGGCGTCGGAGTGTCTCACAGTACACATCGGAGTTAATGCTTTTTCTGTGCTCGAGTAATTCTGTGCTCGCATCATTTGGACGCCACTTTTTATAAGAGCCTTTGCTCTCTCCTGCGTATGCGGGCACCCGCGCATGATCCGATCTCAGTCAGAGTCTCCAATCGCATCCCGAGATGTCTCGCTACATTCTCCCTTGGCGGAATATGCAAATATTTAACTGTTTCATTTTTATGTCGTTTCGTACCTTTTCATTTGATCACCCATTGTAGATTAGCTGCTAGTTATTTTAGTTCTTAATTAATTTTGTAGTTCTTTATTTTATATTTTTGCGCAAGAATGGCTCATAGTATAGGAACAAAACCCCTTTTAAAAAATTTCAATTTATGTGAAGTTCTCCGATATAGCGAGAAATTTTCCAGTGCCACTGGAAATCAAAGTGTCACTACCAATGTTAGGAAAGGATTGAAACTATATGAAACCAAGTTTGTAAGCACCATATCGTTTACTGAGCCTGATTGCTCAGTGAATGATTATTTCTTTATCACAGGCGTTGTCAAAGGAGAGATGAAGAAAAGAGTAAAATACAAGCCATCTGTTCAGATCAGAACAATCTTTGAGGTAAGTTATAAATTTTCTGTTTTAATTTAGATACCTTTTGAAAGTATTATGATTGCATTGGGCTATTTACTTATGTTTGCTTTAATTTCACTCATTGTTTGAAGTACAAAATATGTTTTTAATAATATGAAATAGTTTTTAATAATATTAACATAGGTTTTTAATAATATTAACATAGGTTTTTAAAAATATTTACATAGGTTTTTAATAATATTTACATTGTTATTTATCATTGAATTATAAGTTGATTCTAAAAGATTAAAAGTAATGACAGCTATTCAAATTTAGCAGCTTTTTAAACATCTGTAAAAGAAATGTAAATGGACAAATTTATATATATATTTTTGATAGGTTCATTATCAATGATAGGTTTATAATTTGAGTCTTATTTTTTAGAGTAGCATTGAATATCAATTACATTGTTTTCTATTTTAATGAATATACATTATTAAGCTTTTGTCATTATATTGATATTGATATTTATGAGTAAATCTTCTAATTTGATTCCAACACGTTAAATGTAAAGGCAAGTAATGCCTAACCATTTTGAAAAAGAAATGTAAATTTTTCATTTAAAACTTGAATTCAATGCAGAGTAATATTATGTTTACATTAAGATTCTCACAATTTTTTACTAATTTTTCTGATAAGGCATATTATTTTTAAATCAAATACTTAATGATGTGTTTTTATATAAAATAAACTGTTAATTTTCACTTTTTTTAAAATTCTCATTCATATAATTTAATTATTTAAATTTTAACTTATGGTCTTTTGATAAAATAATTGAATTTAAACTAAGCCGTAAATTAACTTGGCACAAATTTTTCAACATTTGTAAATCAGTAGACAAAAAATTGTAATACCGAAAACTAATATAAGTTTACGATCTTATTTTAGAATTTATTTCTTTAATATTTAATATCTTTTTTTTAAATTTTAGGTTATAAGTGCAGCATGCACTTGTTCTGCTGGAGGCACTCCAGCATTTTGCAAGCACGTATTTGCATTGCTTCATGCAATTTCTGAATATGCCACGAAAAAAATGTATGAAGCCCCAACGCAAAAATTGCAGACTTGGCACCAGCCAAAACCAACGAAGATGGTTCCTGCAAGTGTTGAAAGTATCTTTATGCATGAACCACCTGTTCAAGTGGAACATGAAATTGGGTTTGATTTCACAGTAGCTCCCTTTTTTACCTCTCCCTTGATAGAAGTGAGCCCAAATGTGCTGGAAATCAAACTGAAGGAAACCATTCCTCTTCCAGCATCTGTGTGCAGTGGAAAAATTTCAAACCACTTGCCACAGATGGGCCTGGATGGAACTTTATTTTACCATGAGAACTATTGTAAAGGTATTGATGAACTTACAGACCTGGAAGAAAGAACAGTAGAGCAGAATTGCAGTGAGTGGCGGTTTGAAAGAAATTTGCGACTCACTGCAAGTGATGAAAGCAAATTGTTTGTAGAGTGGCTAATTTTGAGAGCATTATCAGCTCAGATTTTTTAAAAAAAAGATGAAATGCTGACAAACATACCTGCTGTAAGGTATGGATTGGAAAATGAGGATTATGTCCGGCATACGGTGCAACAACGTAATCCTCATTATGTAGCCTAGAAAACTGGTCTAGTTGTTCATCCTATAGAGCAGTATATTGCTGCTTCTCCTGATGGATTGATTAGATCAGGTGAGGACTACATGATAATGGAAATAAAATGCCTTTACAATCCGGAGGGTCATTCTCTACAAGAGTTAATTAACAAAAGGCATGACTTTTGTCTTGCGAACAACAATGGCATCATTTCCTTAAAAAAACCTCACACCTATTATTATCAAATACAGTGTTAGTTAGGTGTGAGTAATATAAAAAAATGCTTGTTTCTCATTTTAATAAATAAATTGAAGTCAAGACATAATGTTTATTCCGAAGTAATACAATTCGATGATAATTTGTAGGAGGAATGTTTACAAAAATTAAAGAAATTTTTCTTTGATTTTTACCTTTCACAAATTATTAACTTCTAAATTATTGCTAATTATTCTTTACTTTTAAAAATTAATGTCATTTATTTCTTTAAATTAAAATGAATTATTCTTAACCCTTTAAGCGGTCAATTATTTTACCAGAAATGCTTCCAAAAAAGCATATTTTTTTATTGCATATAATTAAGTACATACATAATAGAATAAGAATATTAAGAATTTTTAAATTTTTTTTTCACTTTTAATGCTTTTACAACATTTTTTATTCGTGATTTTCTGGGTCAAATGCTGCATTATTAGAAAAATGCAAGTAGCGTTGCAAAAGGCAGAATCGGCGATGAGACATTATTTTAGAGAAAAAAGGTGTATTAGTTGAATATCTTTTGCTCCAATAATGATCAATTCCAGGTTTCTTGATAATTCCTTGAAGCATATTGAGAGCGAAAAATACATGCAGCTCTTCCACAGTAGTTCTACCCAAATTACTCTTTGAGAAATGTCTTTCACACTGATTGGATGCACTGTTTAGCATATTTATTTGTCTCTTCCACATTTTACTCATGAGTGAAAATCAATGAATGTTTCATAAATTGTAGACATCAGAAGTGTCGTCAAATTGTACGTGCATAAGGGAATACCAGAAAATTTAAATCGAGGACACGGAACAGGTGGATTTTTCACATCAACCTCGGTAAAAGTTCTTGCAGAACTCAAATCTTCATCAGAGCTGAGCTCACTGCACGAGTCATCTGAGGAATAATCCAAATAATTAGAAGATATATCTGTATCAGAATGTATTTCATCTAACAAGAAAGTATTTTCGTCGTCTATTCCATCCATAATTTCCATAAGATTCACAAGCACGGCATACAATAGAACAAAATTTCAAAGAAAAGTTCCCGCTACATAGAAAAACCCGGATGAAAAGCATTTAATTTACATGGGCAAGCCACGCCATCTGTTGAAAAATAATAATACTAAATAGTATCTTTCAATAATGAAAAATGCGGGCAAACCAGAAAAGGAAAGGAGAAAATATCTATGCCGTACGCCGTACGGGCAAACCAGATGAGGCCAATTTCGGGTAGCACGTATAGAATGATTACCATTGCAAAAGTAACAATTTTTAGAATTAAATTAAATTTTATTATTTGCTATCTCATTTATTTAAAATACATGTTAAACTTGTAAAAAGTTCATTTCTAGTCTGTGTATGTAGAATATTAGCTAATATGAAAATTTTTGATACATGTAGAGAATTACCTTTTGGTGAAAGTGTATTTTTTTCCATCATCTTTCATCGTTTGTCTGATCTTCATCATTTTTTTTTTAATATCTCAGTGGCTAATTCTTTGAAATTGGCTACTCAAGAAGTATCTATTAGTTTTTAATAAATATTTTTTATTTGTAAACTTTTTTTCTAATCACCCCTCATAATTATGGATATTTCAGAAATCATTCTGCTCAAATGAACAGCAAACGTTGGTGTAGTGACGCTGTGAATACATCTATCACAGAAGAAAACAAATTAGTTCCTAACATCAGAATTAAGCAGTTATCTTATCCTTTGCCATATATCCTTTCTCTTTATCAATGGCTTGCTTCAAATGAACTTTTGTAAAGGTGCGTTAATTGCAGAACCCAAAATGCTAATGAAAGTTTGTGCAACATGATTTGGTCAAAGTGTCCAAAGAAGCTATTTGTATGTAAAGACACAGTTACACATGCCGTAATGGAAGCAATTTATGAATTCAACAAAGGGACTCTACGTACTGTGAGAGAGAGACCCAAAAAGCATTACATATACCTTTGGGGAAATGTTCGCATGATCTTGGTGTGATGTTCGAATCACGTAAAAGATTATTTAGAATCGGACGGAAAAACACCAAATACCAGCATGCACGCAAATTGATATAAAAAAACTATTTTGAAAAGAGAAATATTAATTTAAAAAAGGAAGGAGTTACATATAAAGCAGGATATTTCTGAGGTATTATAATACTGTATTTTTTTAAATTTGTTTTTGTAAAATGTGTTCATGTAAATATTTTATATTAATAATTTTATAATTTCAGTTCTTTTCATCATATGTTTTTCATACAAATATATAATTTAAATATTATGTGAAGCAAAAGATTTTAAAACTTCTGTTACAACAGAATTTTTTTTTTTAACGTTTTCTTGATATTTATGTGCAATTATTACTGTGTAAATTTTTTTCATTTTTTAAAAAATTTAAATTTTTAAAATTTTGTGAATAATATATGCAAAATTACACCTCATATTGTTTTATTGAATATAAACATAATATGAAATGCTTTCATGAATTGCATATTTTATAATAGTATGGCTTATACCAGTGAGGATATTTGAAATGATCCTGTAATATATTTTGTGGTTTGATTTACCAACCAATACTATAAAAAGTTTTTAAATTTTTTCCGTTGTACTTATATGCCCGTTCTTCACACGGGTGTGTGAATTTATGTATATCAAGCATGTTGTAAATGAATTTTCTCAATTTTTCCAGTACTTCCGTATTTACAGATGAAAAGTAACAATTTTCTATAAAATGTATTATATTTACATCAAGTTTGCCTACCTACATTTAAAATTCAAATTAATAATTTATTTCATTGTCGGTCAGTTCTTTGATGAAAATGAATTTTATTTTTACAATGTATTGCATATATATAGATAAAGACTTAATACATATAAAGATATCTGAAATGATTCTAATAAAATATAACATTCTCCATTTGTGACTGTCTGATTTACTTAGTAATTATCTTTTAAAAGTGGAAATTTTTTTAGCAATGACTTTTTATATATAAAGAGTAAAATTTAATTAAGCACTTGTAATTAATTAGTTTTATTAATTAAAGCATATTGTTAATTTATTAATTTATTTTTTACTGTTTGTTAACAAAATCAGAAGAATCAATTGTTGTCTTGAGGTATGATACGAGTTGGGGGACTTCCACGATGGACCCCCCCCCCTGAAATTTTTTTGTGTGCATCACTTAGCACGTTATAAAAAAAACTCGGTAGAGGAATTTAGATGAAACTTCTGTAACACTGTAATATTGATACATTTATTTCACAAATAGAAGATAGATTTAGAAGTATGCCAAATATTAATTCTGATTTCAAAACCTGCGAAAACACACAAGATATATTGCAGTGCATGCTAAATTATTTAGTTATTTCTACATGTGTTAACTATTTTAATATTTTTTCTAAGTTGCAGTTACTATAGCAAGTGCTGAGAGCTCTTCAGCATATTAAAAAGTTACCTTAAATCATGCATGTGTACAGAAAGCTTAAATGCGCTTCTATATTAAGCATCGCTATAAAAAATTGAAATTTTTGTAAAAATAACATTACACACAATACAGATGTGCATGGGTATGTGACACTTGGATCACAAATTAATATTAATGCAAGTATGAACGATATTAAAAATTCATACATTACAATTTTTTATAACAAATTCAATAACTTTTTTTTTTTTATATGAAGTGCCTATAACATGTTGATCTACTTTATTTAAAAAGTTTTCTTTGTTCATCTCATAATAGAGTGAGTTTTTATGATAGTTTTTGATTAATAATAAATATTTATCCATTGAAAATGAATTTTATTCTTACAACACAGATGGAAAAAATACAGTACAATATATATATATAAAAAGTCGCATAAATTTCCATT
>BMAO01006333.1:0-26602 GCA_019973975.1 Trichonephila clavata | reverse complement strand
TTTTTAAAAACAAATATTTTGTGCGTTAAATATTAGGCTCTCTGTTATTTAGCATTTTTAAGAGTTAAAACTCCGATGAAAAAGTCATTACTTCATTTTGTATTATGAGAATATTTTAAACTCTGTGTACTGTACATTTATTAAAGTATCAAGTTTAGTTAATTAGCTCTAATGGATTAAATTTCCCAAAGTTGAGTATTTTATTTATATATACCCCTAACTTTCATGAAGTGATTCAAAAAAAATATTGCATGAAAAAATTGCAGTAAATCATAATGCGGTAGAAAAAGGGTTAAAATTCAAAATAAAAATGCTGAGATTTCCAATACATGATAAAAATATTATTTACTGTATGTAACAAAAACATAGAAACACTTAACCATCAATCTTGTTCACTTTGCTTCTTACATAATTTGATTATAGCTTACTTAATGAAGCTCGAAATTTCTAAGATATTTGAATATTTAGATTAAAAAAATCTCGATTATCTGACGATGCAAACCAGGAATTACAACTGGTAACTTCCTTGCGTAGCGGTTTAATAGACGCACATTGTTGGCAACAGGAAAGAAAGTAAAATCCATAAGCGTCTGACCTCTCTCTGACAAGAGGTTGTGTAGACCCACCTCACAAATATTACTGCCACACACAGATCGGTTGTCAGAATGTTCACTAATCAATCACTATGTCCATTTATAACTGTAAACCAGAAGAACATTTGGGAAGAAGCTTCTTACCAGTATATTACAATCGACTGTCACCTTTGTACGAGGGTACTGAATTCAAGCTTTATTTAGTGTACAAATAATCCAAGAATCAAAGGTTAAACTAAAATTCGATTTGTTATTTAATAGAAACTATTGTTGCGGATTTCAATTCCTCTAACTTCAACGTTAAGACAAGCTTGGAATTTTATGTTGTGGAGTTATTGAAATTGTACACGCATCTTAGTTTTTTAATACAGACGTATATTTCTATTTAACTTTCTATAAAGAGTTTGTAATAACTGTGGAGCAAAAAAATAAATAAATAAATAAGAATAAAAAAAAAATGGCTTAAGTCTAAAAAAGTTTAGTTCTAAAGTTAATTGAAGCTGTACGTAAGATCATAATTCCTAAGCACTTCTTATAATTTGTTGGCTTCCTTCACAGATTTACAAACAAGTACCTTAAGAGTTAAAAATTTTTTTCTCCAGGACTGAAATAGAGCAATTTCAAAAAAAAAAAAGTTTCACTATTATATCATTTTCCTCAATGTTTGTACATCAATTTTTTTAAGTCAAAAGCTTTCTGTATTACAAAGTTTATTTCATCTAATTCTTCGAAAGTACAAAAGGCAAATTTTAATCAGTTAGCAGTATCTACAATTTTACAAATTGAAAGAAAAGCTTAGAAAAAAATTCTAAAATATAGCTTAAAATTAAAATACTTAATTTTAATAAAAGCCAATATCTTTAACTTTATAGTATATTTGTGTTTCCCACGAAAAAAAAAAACTTAAATTTCTCTTCTAAAATCTCAATTTATGGTACTTTGGCCGGAAAGTATTTTTATGTATGTTTACGTATTTTTTTAAAAAAAATGTAAATAAAGTAACATATATTTGAATCTGAATCTTTTTAAGTAAGAAACATGTTATCAATCCCCAAAAAATTCATAATAAGCAAACTAGAGAACAGATATAATTAAGAAGCAATAAAAAAAACGTGATCTGTTTGCGCATGTTCATTTTAAAAAAAGAATAAAAACACAAATCAACATTTTTATTTACATAGTAAGAAAAATAACTAGAATAAAACTAAAGGAAAAAAAAACACTATTTATTATGATTACTTTTATTATTTATGTTAGCTATTTGCAGCAAAAAATAGTAAAATTAAAACCAAGACATATGATTCTTTAATAATAATTTCAATTAGAAGTACTTAGCCAAATTTATCGAAACGTTTCGCAGATTTATATTTATAATTTCCAAAATATTTCCATTCTTCTTACTTACATCACAGTCTTTTAGAAAAATTACGGGGACAGTTAGAAAAAAAATGAATTTTAAACATGATGCTTAAGAATTTTAGGAATTACTACGAGTCATTTCTTAACATTCACAAAATAAAGAAATTAAATAAAATAAAAAATTGAAGAAAAAAATCTCTAATTTCTACGAAAAGAAGTTTAAAATCCCCTCAATATATATAGATATATATAATCTACTAAGCAGGAATGTGTCAAATTACTAAATTTTGTTCAGTTAATTTTAAGCTACTCTGTAAATCAAAATTGTGCATTGGTTATAGGCAAAAGTGTACAATAGTTCAGAGTCGAAATGTTCTGTTTAATTTACGTTATTTGAATATTACAATGGTGAGACATATATAAGTCAGTTTATTGCAATTTAAGTTTGAGTCAGCGATACTGGTCCATTTTTTAACTAAAACTCCAAAAATTGCTTCGCTAAAACAATATATTTTTCGGTTATTTTCATGATTAAAAATAATCATACCATTTTACTATAATTTTATGAAATAACTCTTCAAGAAACACAAATTGTGTCTTTTAAAAATAATCATTTTACCTTTACGTATATTGTGTTAATAAAATTTGAAAACTACTACACACAAAATTTTTTAAAATTATAAAATATTTTTGATTTTCGCTAAAACAAGTAATGCTGAATAAAATTTAGCCCGAAGATTTCAATCAGTTACATACTTAGGCTTCCGTTGTCTCTTATCTTCACTTCTATAATTCATGCATCAAGGATTAAACGCGTTTCTTTCCATTTAATATTTAAATTATATTACTGATTTTAATTTGCTTTCTTCTTTTCTTATTTTATAAAGAAATTACTGATTTTAATTTGCTTTCTTATTTTCTTATTTTATAAAGAAATCAAACTTTTCTGGTTATTAATATAAAGCAAAATAGCAGCATGCAATACAGTACTTCAAAACACATTTAATTTTAGACGTCAATCCTAATTTTGAATTTTTTTAAAATTGATTTTGCTGGGTTCTATGTCGGATATATTGGATTCACTTTTTCTTTACTAAGATTTCTTACATTCTGGAGTAATAAATTTTCTTAGTTTGTTTATTATATATGCAATGCACACACATACACATGATATTATCATAGTATGATAAGTACTATGTTACTTCTAAAAGTTCAGAATGTGTTTTGTTTTGTTTTCTTTCAGTAAATCAATAATTTTTTTAAAGTCTTTTATTTTCGACTTTTTCATATGGTCGCGCCTCCCACGTAGAATTATCAGCCCCCCCCCCTAAGGTGTGCACCCCACAATTAAAAATAAGGAGTTATTTAGTTTTTCTTGTAATATATTATATCAGAAGCGTTTTCTTTTTGCTTTATATATATATATATATATATATATATATATATATATATATATATATATATATATATATATATATATATATAAATAAATATTTTTATTAACTAAAGCAGTCTTGTTTTTTGTGAATCAATAGAAATGAAAACACTATTACACTCGAAAAAGCCTGTGCAATGCCGGCTAAACGGAGGGAAAAGAAACTTGTATGATAAAGGAAAAAGAAGTGGAAGAAACTTCCTAAAAAGGGGAAGTTTAATGGCATTAATACAGAAATCACTAACATCTCCGCACACACATATATTGCATCTCTGCCTCATACGATATTCAACATACGGAGTGGTCGTCGATATGTATGAATACTGATACATTAAATATTAATTTGAATAAATATTTTATCATTTACTATATATTTAGAATGAAAGAGTCAAAATGACGTTCTGGCGAGTTTCTACAAGAAATCCACATAGATGTATATTTTTGTATATCTGTAGCATACGAAGGAAGGAGATCCAGTCACTGCTGCCCGAATCTACTTAAATTAAAAAATTCACACATCGAAAATTTGCATTTCCAGTTACGATTCAATGATTAAAATTTATAGCAGATAAAAAACATTAAATTTATGTTGCAAACGAATGTATTAAGAAAATTGATATGATAGTTATGTTTTAAGCAGTACCTTATAAATTTTTTACATTCTTAATTTTATCGCTATTTTTATTAACTAAATAAAAACTATGCAGTAAATACTTAAGAATTATATTCCTATAAGTAGGAGATATATGTATGTATATAACTGTTCTAAAATGGAACTTCAATAACATTAAAATATAAAATATCTCTTTTATCAATTATATATATATTATTATTATTTTATATAAAATCCATGATATGTTAAGTTGTACCTAAGGTGATTATTATTGATTTTAATAAGGTTCAAGTAATCAGGATAAAAAGTAATAACGGGACCCTAGTTTTACTAAAAATTATTAGATTATCATAAATGGGTACGATAATTCATTTTTGTTAAAATTATCTATGAATTGAAGAAAAACTTTTAACATACACAAAACAATAAAAAAATAATAAGATTAACGCAAGAAATTTTATACATTCTCTTACTTACATATTAACGCATAATTTTATATAATTTAATTAAGAATCGGAAGAACCAATCCAACATTATTCAGAGCTGTAATAATATTGTGAAGCCTTTCTTTTCTTTGGGACTTTAAAACTCTTTTTCGTCTTAATATGACTTATTTTACTCTCGCTAAATGGTTGATTTGCCATAATTTCGTATTTTTTTATTATTTTCTTTACATTCCATACAAAATCTTTCCATAACATTACAGCCGTGGCGAAAATCACTCTCTGAGGCCGCTAATATGGTAACTCTACAAGGGAAACACAGCCACATTGTGTTGACTAATGTTATACACCAAGAAAAACTAATAGAAACAGAACATATCTTTTGAAAAATTTTATGATAATTTGGGGTTTTACTCATTAATTTAAAGTTGATTGTGCTTGGAATATAAATATGTATCAAATTTAATTTCCTGCACTGTTCTAAAATGTAAGAACATCTCTTGCCCGTTTGATAAATTGAAATATACAGTACAGTTCTTCGGAGAACAACAGAAACTTGGGAATTTGCCTTTTTTCCATTATTTCTGATAATTAAATACATATATAGAGTACAAATCACTGTGATCGATATTTCAATAGTATTATGAAGATTATTTAGGCAAAATCATTTTAAATATTGCCAATTTTGGCAACAAAAATACATTCACATGTATGTGACCTTCCTAATTTTTTTTAATGTTACAGTATTATTTTTTTATCCGTAGCTTACTTCACAATGTGTTTCAAAATCAAAATGGGCGGGTCAAGCATTATAAAGAAGGTTGGGGAATAGTTCTTTTGGAAGACCTGCCTTACGGTAACCCCACGAAGCGCGTGCCAATTAGTAGGCGATATTTATGGTACAGAGCACGCCGAGTCTCCACAGTAAATAAGCATAAAATCATCCATATGTATGGCTTAGTTCATCTAAAGGAAAGATTTCTGAGAGTTATTGGCACTCACGCCTAAAGGTCAATTACCCTCATGTGTTCCGGTTTAAATTAGGATTAGCTCAGTTAGATTCGCACTGAAAGACGCCATTTTGTTGTTGAGTTGAAGTTGTAGTTATTTATTTTGTTCTTTTTTCTTTAGAAAAGTAGAAATTTGTGTAGTTTTTCAGTCTTATTTATGCTGTTCGAGGCGAAGCAATTTGTTGCGCTTGTTCGCCCTCTAGTTTTTTGAAGAATTAATCAGATGAAGAAAGCGGGAATTTAAATCAAATACTGCCTCGTAGGTCACCGCAGGATATCTGTGTATATAGAATGGGAATTGACAGCTATTCGACAAGTCTAAGCAATTCTTAAAAAATTTATTATGGCTGTGTCTATTCATGAGGCACGCTAATAGCTATGTTTTTGGTTCTTGGTATGCAAATTGTATTGCTTTTGCTTCAACAAGTGCTCTTCAAGCATCAAATAACTTAAGCAAGTCATCTTTTTCTGATTTTAAATGAACATTATTTTCTTATTCTGATGCGTAATCTTTAATGATACCGTCCTCATCTTCGAAAAGTAATTTTTTTTCGAGAGAATTTAAATTAATGTTGCATATGCACTACTTCTCATTTGCTTAAATAACTTGCAAAACATTCTAGTAAGGAATATGGAATGAGTTCCTTAATGAGCTGTATTTTAGGTTTGTAGGAGGAAAGGTATATTATAAATGCATTTATGTCGGCAATAAAATTTCTTATCTGTTCTTAATCACACTATATTTTCTTTTCGTACATCATATGTATGATGCATATTTTTCAGTTACGCAATTTTCCGCTGCATCGATTAACATAAAATCAGAACTCTCTTAAACTCAGAGTGTTAAAATTATTAACACATATTTATTAAAAGAATTTTGAAAAAAGAATTGAAGAAGGGTAGTTGTAAAAAACGTATGCATATATATATATATATAGCATACGTATATGATACGTTGATGTATATATATATATATATACATCATTGTCCAAAATATGTAATAACAAGTTCTTAATTCACAGGCTAAAATTTAACTACAGGTTAGAAATAGTTGCAATATGAAAACCAAATCCGATTTATTATTTGTTGATTCTTTTTTTAACTACATTTAAATATAATTTTTTAAATTTTTTTTTGTTTTTTGGTAATCTGAATGTAAACTATGAGAAACTCTAATAACATTTTTTTTTTCAATTAACCTAAGTTGTCACTTAGAACTTCGAATTGATTTTGAGAAATCAAAATCCTTGGATCTCATCATCAGCATCAGTTACGAAAAGTTGTAAACTAGCAGGATTTGTGAATTATCACAAATCCTGCTAGCTTACAACTTTTCGTAACCGATGCTACGTTTAGATAATGAATTTAATTTTGAATGTTAAATCTTTTTAAGAGAAGTTTCCATTACAGTAAGTGTTTCTATCAAGGTATTAAACCCTCCATTGAGGAATAATAACTTCCTGTCCCAAAAATAGTATAATAAGTTTATTTATAAATTGAATAATAAAACTATCTAGTAGATTCAGATTCTAAAATAAAATAGAACAAAAGCAATTTTTATTTTTATTTTAGTACACTCTGCTCTGTAAATATATAATGTGTCGATTTTCTGTTTCGAATCATTTCACATAAAGTATTGCTTGAGTTGTGCATGCATTATAATTGACTATCTTCTTTTTCAATGGCTCGGCAACCGTGGGCGGGCTCTGGCATTCTCCAGAAGTTTTCTCCAGGCATCTCTACTTTTGGCCAGTGTTTTCCAGTTTTTTTGGCTTTTAAAATATTTAGGTCTTTTTTGATGCAGTCAATCCATCTTAACAGGGGTCTTCCCCGAGGCCTATTTCCCATGGGCTTTGCCAAAAAGATTTTCTTGCAGCAACGATCTTCATTCATTCTAGCCATATGGCCAACCCATTTAAGTCTCTGTAATTTGACAAATTTTACAATATCAGGTTGTTTGCAAATTCTGTAGAGTTCTAGTTAGATCTTCTTCTCCACGATGCATTATACGTTTTGGAGAAGAAGAGAATTAAGCGTAAGCTCTTTCTCTCGAAAATTCCCAAAACTTCCACATCAAGTAAAGTCAATGGCCAAGTCTCTGATGCATAAGTCAGGACAGATCTTATAAGATTTTTGTAAAGAAGCAATTTAGTTCTTAATTTGAGAAAATTGGATTGCAAATATCTCTTCAAGGCATAAAATCATCTATTGACAACAATGATTCTTTTATAAATTTTTGGGGCAGCTTGTTTTTTATTATTTATCCGTAATTGACTCATAGTTTTTTTTATTAAATTTAGGAATTCTTTGTGTTCCACCAAGTATATCTTGAGGGAGTGAGAGTATAACGTCTCTCTATAAAACTATACACGAGAGCTAGTGGCGACGGACCTTGTAATTTTGAGAACCATGGTAAAATGATGAGGACTAAACCTGTGTGAGCTGGCACCCTTCTCTCAGAACTTTTACACCTCGTCAATGAGCCTTAAAATAATTAACGTGCATCGGCTTCCTCTACACAGCGGGTCTTCAGTGGTACTAGACTCGAACTCATGACACTGTGGCCACGAGCCCGTGACCATAATCACTAGGCTACCACGGTCACCAAGTTCTAATTGAAATAATAACCAATATATATAATCATGTTAAGAAGAAATGTATACATACGTATACAGGACAAAGCATACTAAATATAAACCATTGCAAACTAGTTAAAACTAAACAACACAAAGTAAAAGTAATACAAAGATTTAAGTAAGCGGAAATATTTTTTGAAAAGTTTTTAAACCTCTTGCTCCATTTTATGAAACATTTCCTACTAATATACAAAAAAAAAAAAAAAAAAAAAACCTTACAATAAATAACATTGTACATTCAATGGCGCACACAAGGGGACCCCCCCCCCATAGTCCTTGATTTTTTCCCGACTGATTATAATCCTATGTATATAGTACGTCAAATTTAATTATTTGTCATTAATATTTAATTTTATTAATTAATGATAGTTATTTATACAATAATTAATTTTTTGCTATTTTTGTTCCCGAAAATCGACAAAATCAAAAGAATATGTTGGGTGGCGTATTCGATCATGATATGAGAATGGTGGACTTTCGACCCCCCCCCCTCCCCTCCCTTGAAAAATTCCTGTGTGCACCACTGTGTACATTAGTATAGTTTCCTACGATTAAATTTAAAATATACTCATTTAACGTTATTTTATTGTTAACTCGATAAATTCTCCTAGATAAGTATGATTAACACATAATTACTTAATATAATATAGTCAGAATAAACCTACGGGTAAAAAGTTCTCATTAATTTTTATGAACATGAATAATGTTAGGAGTAAATCAATATTTTCAGTACAGAAGATGTCAGAATCTTTACTTTGCACTTAAAGTAAAATAAATTTAACTTATGGAATTTAATTTTGCAGTTAGCCTCTAACCTAGTTGTTGCTACTATTATAGTAATAGCTTCTCATCTTTGTAAATAGTAAAAATTCCATCAATATTACAAGGAAATAAAAGATGGAATTTGATTTCTGAGTCCAACGGGTAATTGTGCAGAATAATTGAGCTCAAAATTCGAAAAAGAAGAGAAAAAAAATAATAAATTGGAACTGCTGTTCACCTATCGTTCTCTGAAAAGCAAAATGGCGGATAATGGATTGCCGCTCTGTTAACTTCAAAGGTCTCCCGTTCCTTTTTGTTGCTCTCGTTTATTTCGGAAATGTATCCCGGTTCATCCTTTTGAGTTTTTAATATCCAAAACGAATTGCCGAATAAAGAAAAGAGCCCTCTTTTAAAACGAACCGAAGTTTAGAAAACGAGAGCAGAGCATTTGTGAATGCATGGCTGAATCAATTATATCGTCTGGCAAAGTTGTGCTGAGTTGCACAATGGTTTACCGCTGTCATGGAAGAGAAGAATAATCTTGAGGTTCTAAAAGAGTTCATTTTCCAACTCGTACTTTTATCCCAGAATGCTCTTTTGTTGGAATGAATCTATAAATGGCCGCTCCAGCGGGCAACGGATTGGAATTTGGTTAATAGGCAACATAAATGCTTTGACAAACATTTTGATGGGTGCACTGGAATGTGAAATGCTTTAAAAAAAGTAATCAAATAGTTGATGATGACAAATGCAACATATTTTTAAGTTTTGTGTCTCATTTTAAACAGATCTTTGTGTAAATATTTAAATGTTTTAAATAGAAAGTGGAAATAATCTGCTAGACATAAAGGAAACTTTGTTTGAGTAAACACATCTCAGTCACCTTTTATTTTTTTTCTTTACATTATAAACAAAATTGCTATTGATTGTATTAATGTTTGCTTATATATACTGTAGCATCCATACTTTTATATTTTTTTATATTTAACTCTATTGTGTTTTAATTTTTCATATATCCTTTTAAAATCTATGGTCTGGTTATCTTGCAATTACAAATCTTTTCAGTTTTGATCATGTTTATTCATCTCTCTCTTGTAGAGAAGTTTTGACTATATATATATATATATATATATATGTGTGTGTGTGTGTGTATGTGTGTATTCCCAATTTATTTCACTTTTATAGATCAGATATACACCATATATATTGTAATAATCAATGTGGAACATATATTAAAAACTGTCTAGTAAATTTAGAACCTTTTTATAGTTTAATGAATGTGTAAAATTTATCATGCAGACTTTAAATCAGAAATTCTCTGAACAAGATAGTTCTATGATTCATATGAATCTTGATAGATTTTAGGAATTAGTACTCATGTTTAATTCTCAATATTAACTAAAATCTTTTGTTTTATTTGTACTGAATTCATTCTTAAGCACGTAATGAAAAGAAACTATAGAATTATTTAAAAAAAGGTTTTCAAATTTCTAAACGATACTCAAATCATTTTGAAAGGATTGTGAAATTTATTCTCTGAATTGTTTGCACTATACTAGCTCGTTCAGTAGTTTGGAAAAGTCTTAAAAAGTGTAAAAAATCAATTATATCGATACCCTTCCTCCTCCCATTTAAGTAAAATTGGATATATTGCAGCACGATTGAGATCCTTTTTATAGTTTATAAAATTTGAATTTCTTTACTTTCAATTTATGGTGTAATGGATAACATTATTTAACATAGGTATTGATAACATAAATATTTTCCGTTTTACTATTCCATATTTAGGAAAAAACGTAATATATTCTAATCAGCGTGAATATTTTGATATGGTAAATATTGTTGGTTAATTAAATTAAAATAATTGTGTGTACATTCATATAGCCAATGTAATATGCATTTAATTGTTAATAAATATCACTTATTAACTCTTATAAGCTGTATATATAAAACCAAAATAAAGGCCACAAGACTTTCTTTGAAGAAATTGTAAATAAATATTCTTCCCAGTCTAATTTAGAACTTTCTTTCATTATCAAATTTCATTAAAACTTTATTAATTTTAAAAAGGAAATTGTTTAAGGAAATAGAGAAGAAACTATTTTCTTTTCGCATAAATGACTAAGAATTGATTGCTTATTAATTAAATTAATTTCTCTTCAAAATCAGCTTTGGATGCTAAAATTAATTAACTAAATTTGATTTCATCAAAAAAAAAAAATAAATAATGACTTACTTTTTGATTTATGAAAAACAATCGTGCAAATTGTGAGATTTTCTTTTTCGTGAAATAAAAATAAGTTTAAAATTTTTTTTCTTGACAAAAAGAATGAAATTTACATTTATAATTTTTTTAGCAATATTCATACTTCTTCTGCTCAAAGTTTTATAATCTCTTAATATTCTTTGAATACGGATATGTCATCTCCACTCAAAAAACCCCTGATTAAATATTTATTCCAATTTAGATGTTTGCTTTCTACTCCTTTTGATTCACTTATAATGGTTGTTAGTCAACGTCAATTCTAGAAGAGAAAGTTTCACAGATAAATCATAAATGAAAATGTTTGAATTTGAGTTATTGTTGTAAAACACATTTCAGAATAATATGTGAGATTATGATTATGATTACAGAATAACATACAATAATTACGCTTTTTCCCTCCAGGAATATTTAAAGACTAAAGCAGAAGAGAGAATGTTTTCATACAGAAAGATGTTGTAAGACAGTATTTTTTTAGTAAAGCCCCATTCAAAAACCCACAATAAAAAAGTACGTGGTTTTTAAACTGTATTACTAAGTCCTACTAATTTAAAAATTATTCAATTCCAATTAGCCTTATGTTGTTACAGTGTTATTTGAAGTAAAGATATTTACGTTTAGCTCGTTCACGAATTTCGTGCCAATTAGGAACCAATGAATTTAAATGTGAAAGGCAAAATAAGTAAGGAAAAATCGTCATTTAAAGCATAAAATTATGTAACAATGAGTTTCTTTCTGTTCAAAAGCATGAAGTGAAAAAAAATCGCACGTGCTATATCATTTAATATTTTCAAACCAATGACTATTACGAGTAAAAGTTGGACTTTTCCAAACTTTAAATGAATACTAGTATGATATATTCTTGGCTCTGTATAAAATCTGGAAAACGTTCAATCTCTTTGCTGTCTTTATCTGTTTTGGAAGAAAGTTGTTTGGGTAAGTACACATAAAATACATTATAACATTAAAAATAGCCTTTAAGAAAAAGATTCCTCTTAGAATATTAGAAAATGGAGCTAACTTATATCTAAATCAATTTACGTTTCATTATAATTAAGGAATTTTTTGGGCAAAAATAGTAAAAATTGATAATATAAAATTAGTGAGATGTTATAAATGTTGAGGGGGGAGGACACTGATGCTTTTCTTGATATTTCGTTCAATAAAAGTAATTTCAATTCCCAATGAGTTTTCAAAGTGCTCACTATATATTTTGAGTCTAGCTTTAATCTTCATGAGCTTTGTTCTTGAAAACAACTTTATTAACTTCCAAAGACAATTATATCAACTGGCAAAATTGGGAAACAAGAATATTTTTTTCTTGGTCGTAGCTCAATACACTATTTGAAAAAAATGGCATAAAAGATTGATAATTTTTTTTCAGGAATCCTTACGTCTATTCTCAAATTCTTGTATCATAACGAAAAGTATGTTTGCATAATTTTCAATGTTAACATGATTACATTCGATCGACGCGTAAAACACATAAAACTGCAGTAGTTTCAGCTTAATTTCAAATGCAATAGTTTGAAGAATTGTGCTGGTCAGTTGTCTTACACCTTGAAGACGCCTATAGCACATTCAAATGAACAGTCATATTTACTAAAATAAATAAGTTTACTATTTATTTTTTATATCAGTGTTTCAAAGTAAATTCTTTAAAAAGCCAGTATTGTGATTAAGGTACGTTTTAAAAAAGGTTGGTCCCCCCCCCCCTTTTGATGAAGCCATTGCAATTTCTCTCTCTCGTTTTCAAATCTCGATTTTGACGTTTAATAAGCACATTTGATTGATACCTGAGTGTCTTGAAAAGTGTTCCACAATTGGATTAGTAGCTTAAGCCATTTCATTCCTTTCCAACAATACCTCTTCATTTTTTTTCTTTTCATTTACATATACTTATTTCTTCCACAAGGAATACAAAAGCAAAATCAAAAATTAAATAATATAGCTCTTGAAATTTCTGTACGCAGGTAAAAAAACACAAATATAACAGATACTTTAAATAAATAAATAAGTTTACTTCAGCTAATGTTAGAAACATTCCATAAGCCAAACTCCGGGTAACTAAGGGAAAAAAAATCCTTTTATTAATATGAATATACGCAGTTATATCACGCATATACATTTATATATTAGCTTTACATTCAGTTCATGATTTTCAGTTTTTCGAATTATTTTGAAAGTAGAATTTTTATGAATTATTTTTATACTACTCTGACATTTTTCAGGTTTTCATTTTGGGTTAGCTTCACATTTATTTATTTTAAAATTTTACATAAAGTACTTTTTTGTGTATGCATATTTCCATATTAACCTACCGAGTCGGAAAAGAAGAGGTTGATAGTTCAACCCTACTTATTTGATCCTTATCCTTACTTTCTCCTCAATTTTTCTTTCTTTTTGTTTCATTGAACTTTTCTACAACCTTTCACATATTTATTTCGTTGTTTTAATGCCTTTGTGTTAACTAATTGTATCAATTCTTTTTCTTTGTAATATATATATATATATATATATATATATATATATATAAGTGAGGGAAGGTGTATGTGTGACCCTCACTGGCGTAGTTAGTCTTGAGTGGGTCCTGTATCAAAGTTTCCTGGGGGCTTTTTTTGAGTCCCTTAACACTTTAAGATTTTTTGCTCACGCGTGTTGGGGTCCCCGTATCTTTGATACGGCGGCAGGTATGCCTCTAGAATAACAAAATGTGACGCTTTCTGTACGTTAGTAAAATTGTTATCGTGAAACCTCAAAGTATTTTTACTACTAGCTGCATGGCCCAGCGTTGCACGGGCTTTCTCTGCTTTTATAAATTTTCCCTTCCCTTCACAAAATCAGCATGACCAGTATTCTTTTTCGAAATTACTTTGACTTCTTTGTTTCTTTCCCCTCCGCTAAGCCCGGCATTGCACGGGCTTTTACCTAGAGTATAACTTAATCCCCAAGAGAATTTCCTCTTTCCCTCATGACCACATAGCACTTCTCTCTCTCTCTCTATGTGTATGTGTGTACGCACCGTATGAGTGATTTCTATAACTATGTCATTAAAATTCCCTTTTTCGAAATTTGTTCAAGTCTTTTATCCTGCAATATTAAGTTAACCTAAATAATTTGAAAATCCCGGGCTGCGCAAGGTCGACTCAGCCTTTTATCCCTTCAGTGGGTCGATAAATGAGTACCAAGCTTGCTTGGGAACTGAACACTGGGGGTTTCGCATCAGGCTGACCACTTGACCGAAACATCAGCACATGAACCCCAGCACCTAAGGTCACGAAAACTGAGATAGCCACAGTAGGCCTTAGCCCCCATGGGTTGTTGTGCCACTGAGTTCAGTTACGTAATTTGAAAATTTTAAAAGGGAGTTGAAATGTGTGTGGTATGTTTTATTAGAGCGATGCTTAGAAGATTTTGGGAACTGCTAACACTGTAAGTAATTCCATAGTCTTATTACTCGTATTATTATTTTTTTACTTCTAAATAATACATGATTTACATTTATTACCTATTCAAATTTATTGTCCAAGGAACAATAATATTTATGAACTATCCAGTTCTGTTTTCCTCCATTTCCTTTGCTTATGCTACGTTTGAATGTATCAATAAAAACTATAAAGAAAATTACAATAATTTACATAAAAATAGTAGCTTATTCAATAAATATAGAAACATCTTGTCCATCTTCATAAATAGCAATGTATTTACTGTTTTAATGATCTTGTAGCTTTTTAACACCCTTTTATAAGCTTCACTTGTATGTAACGGAATTTTTGAACTCAATTTTTACCCCCTTTAAACAATCAGATTAAATCGAAATTTTTCTCACTTGCCCAGGACCAATGGCAATACAATAATTTAATAGTTTTGTTCCCTTGTCCTGACCAGGATCATCAGGATTAACGATTTCCCACTTTCAGATCCCATCCCGTATCTGGCGACTAATTTCAGATCCCATTTCTAGATTTGGCAACTAAAAGATTAAGTTACAATTTAGTTCTATTAACTATAAAAGGGTGTTTTCTAGTTTTTTTAAACTATAATTTATTGATTAGTTGATTGTTTAAGGACGTCGCAGTTAAAAGCAACAAGAGAGCTACTGGTGACGTACTTCGCAATTTTGAATCACAGTCCAGAGACGAGGCTGATACTTGAGTCAACTTTTTTTCTCTGACATATTATCACGCTAATGTGTGAGGTTTTTAAATTTAAATTCCACTAACCCTTCTACAGGACAATGATTATATGCTATGAAAACGTAAAAATTATTTCATTCTATAATTTTCAATGATGGTAGTTACTTTCTCCGAATACTTGTAATTTACAATCCAACTACTAGCTTTTGCTAAGGATATAGATATCATTGGGAGCACTGAACGAGCAGTTGCAGAGGCAATTGTCTAGCTTGAGAAAGCAACAGAGAAGATGGGTGAGTGAGTGAATATTAACGTCGCACTGATTAGCAACACGAGGGCTTTTGGCGACGGTCCGCGTAATTTTGAACAATGGTCAAGTGACGCGGACGACACCTGAGCTGGCACCCCCTCTCCTAATTACCACACCACACTAACAGGGAGAGAAGATGGACCTGACCACCAATGAGGATAAAACTAAATTTAAGATCGTATCAAATAAAACTGTGGATATGACCTCCCCCTAAAAATAAATAATTACGCGGGCAATTCGAAGAGTAACCTCCGAATCACTGCAAAAAAACAAACTAGGACAGAAGGGGGATTTATTTACATATCAAAGGTACAACTCTCCTCTATTTTTCAACACATTCTCCCCCATTGTTCAAGCACTAGTCGTACCGTTTTACCAATTCCTTCTGTATAAAAAGCGGCAGCTCTCAGCTTAAACCAATGTGTCACAGCGTTTTTAAGTTCCTCATCGTCAGCAAAATGCTGTCCCCCAAGCCCCTTCTTCATTGCAGGGATTAGAAGACAATCGGATGAGATCAGCACCCTCTACAGACAGCATTCCACTTCGTGATTCCTCATGGATGTCTGTTCTTCAGTCCTTGAAAAAGCGTATCCATTGACGCACTACACCCACTCAAAACGTTTGGCCCGCATACGGTTCACAATTCAAGATAGATATCCGCTGCTGACAGTTTTTTTGGCCCATAGAAATCTTATCCCTCCTCGCACCTCACATTTCGCGGGATTTTCTACGGAGGCACACATTTTGTCACGTTATAACTAGCAAACTCTTGACCCTACGACACGCTCATTCGCCGACTGGAAGCTTACTGAATCAGAGATTGCTCGTGCATTCGATTGAGGGCTCCCCGAACCGTACTTCCAGCGCCACGCCCAAACGCTGGCTAGTTTCCGAATTGCCCTCGTATATTTTTAAGATTGTGAACAAATTTAAACATTTAGGAACAATGGTTTCAAGCAGCAATGCTATAAAAACTTTAATAAAAAATAGCTTATCTATGGATAACAGATGTTTCTATGGACTTAAAAATCAACTAAAATCAAAATTAATCAGTTTATAAACCAAAATAAACTTTTACGAAACTTCAATAAGGCCTGTTACCCTTTACGGAAGTGAATGCTGGACACTCAACAAAGCACAAACGGATATGCTGTCGATCTTCTAAGGAAAATCCTGAGGAAGATCTTTGGACCAGTAAAACATAATATGTGGAAAATATTATACAATTATGAAATTTGTAAAAAATAGGGCGAATTGAACATTGTAAAAATAGCTAAAACATCCAGCATTAGATGGTTGGGTCACATATTTAGATATAATGAATCATTTCCAACTAAAAAGATAACTTTTTCAAGAATTGATGGAAAGCGAAGGAAAGGAAAACCATCAACTAGGTGGCAGGATAATGTTGAAAATGATTTAAGGATAATTGGAGTTAACCGATGGAGGCGCCACATAGGGTCAGATGGAGAAGACTTGCCCGGCTGTAGTGCGAAAAAAAAAAGAATTGTAATTAGAAAAGAAAAAACCGATTGTATGTAAAAATCACATTATTTTTCTCTATTTCCTTCTATTTTTTTGTATTAAAATGATATTTTAAAAATACTTTATAAATTGGTTAACCTGCTGAAAAGTTCACTTAGACTTTCAATGTTTCAGTCTTGTAATGACTTTTAATCTTGTCAGTTGTATTGTCGTAGCAATTTGATAAACTAAACATTTTAATAATTAAGGCAGGGGAATGATATCGGAACCATCATGACAAAATTTTACGGAATTATCTTTCATTATCTTTTTACGGAATTCTCTTCATTCACGAATGGAAATATTTTTTAGCGTTGTACTCGTTTAAGTTTTGGTCAGAAAACCACCGACAGAATAAAAAATAACATGAAAAAAAAAATCACGAAGCGTATTTTTTATGACTGTTTATTTTGTGTATATTAAATAAATATTTTTTTTGCGTGCGTTTCTCCTTTTTTTCCAACTGATGTGAAACACACATACACACGACTATTTTTAATAAAATAAAATACGTAGTAAATTAAAGGTTACATTTTTCAATAAATATAATTTTCATAAAAAAATATTAAGTTTAATTTAAATGAAAAATATATTTACCTGTTTCAAATATTGAAAAAAAATCCAGCGTGCAATTTATTTTAAATTAATCATAAATGAATATTCATGCACATTTTGAAGGGAATTTCTTTGAATTGCTTTTTCTTCCTACAAGAAAAACTTTTTTTTTCAAGAATTATCTTTAGTTAGATTTTTATTACAAAAAATGTGTTTGATTTCAATACATTAACATAACAACTAAATAAGTAAATAGTACATCAATGAGTCCTTATTTATACAACCTTAGTTTGATTTTTAACTTAATTAATTCCCATAAGTTCTTTAAAATATATAAAAATTTTAGCATGCGTATCCTATCGTAAAGACAGATCAAATCATTACAAGGTACTCAACGAACATAACAAGAGCCTTGAACGTAGCCCTTGACATCTTTAAAAATCAGTAGCAAGCAATACGTACACCTCCTAATCATTTACAGTGTTTACCTTCATGTCAATATCATCTATACCTGCAGTTCTTTCTGAAAAGTAAACGAATTGGAATTCCTTTTTAGTCACAACACAACTAGTATACATAACTTCGTAAGACAGCAATCAGTGTAATATTCACTGGAAGCAGATGGTTATCAGGCTAGTTTGAAAGATGACACAGAAGAAAAGGAATTTTAGCCACTGGAAGAAGTTTGACAGCAAGGAATTATCAGATAAGACCAAATGATGAACTACTTCCCTAAACTAGTTCTGTGTCAATAGGGAAAGGAGTTTCACAAAAATAATTGGTTTCTTTTAAAAAAAAAAATGAATTTAAACATAAATACATTTTAATGATAACTATTATATATTTTTTTAAAAGTCAGCTTGTTTTCAGTAATTTTGAGGAGTTGATTTTAAGGAGTTTTTTTAGAGAAAGTATGTTATGTAGTTGTAGCCGACAGGGTGATATGGTTGGTTTGTCGCTGGCCTTCTGCACCCAATGTTGCGGTTTCTACCCTGGCCCAAGTAGGTGGATTTTCATGATGCAGAAAATCGACAGCGGCCATGTCGTATGATTATATATAAAAGATCCCTAGAGTGCCTGTTTCGCTTGGGTGCCCTCGGCAAAATTAAATCCTAGTACGTTTGCATCGTCAGAGCTCAGGTGCCTCCCTCTAGGGAGGAAACTAAGCGTCAAACTTTACCTGCGGCAATTGGTATCAGCCTATATGGTACCGCACTAAAAGAGACACCAGCTTCTGGGAATGTACTAGGTCTGCAATAGTAAAACACCAATCCGCAGCCCATTAGAAATTTTAAAAAAATGTTATGTAGTTGTTCGTTAAGGCTGTCGTAGCTTAATGCTCAAGAGGACATAAATTCGGAACATATTTTTAGATAGAAAAATGCTTAAATTTAATTAAAATGGTAAGATCTTAAGATACACACCAGAGCTCTTAAAATTTAACAACATTTAAAAAATATGCAATTTTGTTTATATATAATGTAATGTTGCGCTTTTTTTCATAACGTTCATGCTCCTGAAAATCGGGTGGGGCTTAGAATCGAAAGCGGAAAATTTCTTTGGATGGGAGAAATTGAGTAAGATGCTGATGGTTTGGAGCAATTATAGGTTCATGTGCGTATTTAAAAGTTTTTAACAAATTAATTTTTCACTTCTTGTTCACACTTTTATTTTTTTTTTATCGAAAAAATCGGGTATCAATAAAAAACCATTTTAAGCTATTTTTTGTATTTTTTTCACAACAATTTGTTAAGAATTGAGTATGTGGCTTAAATTTGAATAAATACGGTAGTATTAAGGAATTGGAGAAGAAATATGGCGCGTGTGGATGCAAACAGAAACATAACTAAATATTCTTTTCAAAATATGCTAGATTAGCCCAGCGTTTCTCAAACTGTGGGGCGAGCCCCCCTAGGGGGGGATAACTTGACAAGGAGGGCGCGAGCATATTGAAAAGTCGTAAGCAAATAATTATTTAGTTTATAATTAATATTGTTATGATTTAATATTGGGTCGTAATATTGAAAGTTTGAGAAGCATTGGATTAGCCTGAATATAATATTATTAAAAATCTTTGCTGTTCGAAAAAAATCTTCTGAATTTTGTTTCACCTATTGCATTGTTTTACCAAACGGATTCTCATTCGTTATTTACAGTGCCGATTTAAGCTCATTTCGGGCCCTGGGTTCAAAAGATCTACAGGCCCCCTTGGTACTGGCGGATCGAAATTTATAACCAGAAAATCTGGTTAAGTCCCGCCCAGAAGCATTATTCTTTAAGATGTGGCAGCCATAAAACTAGCATAGAAAGTCGGCAATAACATAAAATAAACTGGGACAAGGACAGCATAATAACATCTTTGTAAGAACTAATTAAAAAAAAACATCTTAAAATACCGTTTGGAGTTTAAAAGAAAAGACACCAAACGATTCTTAAAACTGCCACAGACTGATTTAAGATCAATATATTTAATACGAAAGAAATGTTAATTTCCCCTTGTTTACATTCCTTCATTAAATTTCATTAATGATGATATAAAACACACAGAGAAAGTTTTTAATTTTGATTAAGAAACTTAATTAATTGCAGACGATTTAAAACGCATTATATAAATTTGCTTTTCAAATTCACAAAGTGTGGAACGCATATTCATGGAAATACACATATGCCATTAAAGGATGCGTAAGAGGCCCAGAAAAAAAAGATGTAGTAATAATAAATACAACCTTCCCACTGAATAAAATTTAAAAAATTCTTAAAGCTGCTAATTTTTTTGCATATTTTATTTTCCCATAAGGGGCGTTATATATGTGTGCATGTTAATAAAAAGTTTTTAAATAATTAGGTTATATGGAAATTCCAAATTAACAAACTGTTTTTTTTACAAAAAAAATTGTAATACTTTATTTTTTACATTATTGTACAAAACAGATTTTTCATTTCCATGTAAATAATCATATGCGATGTCATAAATAATATAATCTGAAACAATCATGAAGCTTTTAGTAAGCTTACTTCTTTACTTTTAAACATTAGATAAAAGAAGAAGAATTGAATGAATGCTAACAAAGCTCGTGAATATGTTGCATCAAATGAAACTATCGAATCAATTAAATAATTAGTTGATAATTAAGATGATCAAATAAAAAAATCTCGATAAAAATTTGTTGCACAATAATTTAAGAATTCTCTAATTCTTCTAATACATACGCAACTGAATTACGAATCATTGAACAATTTAAACATTTCAAATTTAACTTCATGAAACTGAATCAGCCTTTTTGAAATTAAATTCAACTTTTTGCAAATTGAATTATTTCTTTTGAAAGTTAAGGCATTCCTTTGCTAGATTAAATACAATCTTTCGTCAAAATAATATCTTAAACAGAGAGGGCAAATTTCTATCATTTTCGAAACAAATGCATTCCATTGGGAACCGCCGTAAAATGCGCACTTTTAACACAAAAATAAGGTCAAATTTACGGGGGAGCATTAAATACATGGTATAAAAATTAGAGTTTCAAAAAAAAAAAGACACGAGCATAGGAAAAAATTAGACTTCTACTTATAGAAATACTGTTTATTTAAAACAAGTGACATTCCTCATGAACTTAAAGGTTTATAGTGCTAGAAATATATTAATTTTTCTGAAGCTTTGAAAAAAACTTCGAATAAATCACTCCAAAACATAAGAGAATTGCATATGTATATACGAGGGCAATTCTGATATTTTGAGAAACATGCAGACGAGAAGTTATAAAACAAAATTAACGGTTTAATTTGAAAATACAAAGTATTTTAACACAGCAGACGACTTTTTACTGATTTACTTCAAGTTGTTTAGTGTAGAATAAGTTTTAGACAGAAGAGAAAATCGAGTTGAAGAGAGAACATTATCGTGCTATGATTTTCTATAATTTTAAAGCTGAATTAAATCAAGTGGAATGCGTTCAATGGTTGCAATTAACATTTGGTGATGAATCTTCATGTCGTGCTACTGTATTCAGATGGTTTAAAGAATTTTGCAGTGGTCACAGTTCTCTTCAAGATGAAGAACACACAGGAAGGCCGCAGTCGGCAGTAATCCCGGATAATGTGTCTGCCGTACGAAAAATGTTAATGGATGATAATCGCAGTACCTACCAAATGATACAGAACGAACTCAACTTTGGATCCGCAGCCATATACAAAATTCATGAAGAATTACATGTGAAAAAAACTAATTTGCCGTTGGGTTCCCCATAATCTAACTGAGCACCAAAAAGAGGAGCGTGTCAGAATCAGTAAAAAGACCCCTTAAATTGCTAAATGATGGAGGCCACTGCATCATTTCTAAAAGTATAACGGGTGTTGAAACGTACATGCTGTTTTTTAATGTCCCAACACGTCAAGAAAGCAAAGTACGGGTCTTTGAAGATGATTCCACGCCAACAATGGTGAAAAGACAACGAGCAATGAAAAAATAAATGTATGCCATTTTCTTCAGAAGTATGGGATTGGTCAAAGCTAACAAGTTGGAAGGACAGAAGACAGTAACAGCAAACTGGTATACCACTAAATGTCATCAAGAAATTCTCCAAGAAGTTAATGTTAGGGTACTAATGCTTCACCATGACAATGCCTCTTCCCATACAGCCGGATTAACAGTTGAGTTTCTTAAACAAAAACAAATTAAATTGATAGAGCATCCACCTTATTCTCCGGATCTAGCTATGTGTGACTTTTGGTTATATTTTAATCTAAAAAAGAATTTACGTGGACGTCGTTTTCATTCAGAAGATATTGATGTGGCTATAAATGCATCTTTTCATCAATTCCAAGAAATGAATGTTTTGAGGCATTTAATCTGTGGAAAATTCGTCTACAAAAGTGCATTGATGCTGGAGGAGACTACTTTGAACACTTCTAAAATTTTGTAAGTATAACTTTAAAAACCTAGGAGTATCTCAAAAATTTCAGAGTGACCCTCGTATATGTATCGGATTACCATCAATAAAAAAAACTCAAGGCTTGGGGAGGGGCGGACCCCAAGAACACCCGTTGTGTGCGCCACTGCATATGTATATACATATTTATATTAATTGTAACTATTTAATAAAAAATATCTAAAATAAAAATTTTCTTTGCTAACCTGAGTAGGAATTGACTTATTTTTTTTTATATTACTTGTTTTATAATTAATATTTATTTCGAAACGCTACGGATCTCATAATTTTGAACCACAGGCAAGCGATGAGAGTGACACCTGAGCTGGAGTCCTACTCTCCAAACTTCCACACCTCGCAAAACAGGATGGATTTGAGCATCAACAGAATTTAACTTATAGCAGCTCTTCTACACAGCGCTCTTCAATGGCATCAGGACTCGAACCACGATGCGACAGAAACAATGGCATCTTCAAATTCGAAACCATGACATCTCGGCTATAGCAGTCACACAAAATTAAAAGAACAGTTTAGAAAATGAATTAGAGATTTGCAAAATAGATAATATGGTTAGAAAAGAATGAATTTTAATTTCGAAGGGGGGGGGGGTAAATTATTGCAATTATAAATACAAAACCGGATTAATTAATAAATAAATTATTTTTTGTCAAGAAAGGTTGAAGGAGCTCAATCTTATTGTTCAGTGCTATAGTATTTTCTTTAGAGTTGATCTTGGAGAATTTTGTTTTTAACACCCTTTTATGAGCTTCACTTGCATATAACGGAATCTTTGAACTCAATTTTTAACCCCTTTAAAAAGTCAGATTAATTCGAAATTTTTCTTACTTGTCCAGACCGATGACAATACAATATTTTTTTAAATTTTGTTCCATGATCAGGATCATAAGGATTAACGATTTCCCATTTTCAGGTCCCATCCCGAATCTGGTGACTAATTTCAGATTCCATTTCCATTAGCGACAAATTCCAGATTTGGTGACTAAAAGATTAAGCTACAACTTAGTTCAATTAACTGTAAAAGGGTCTCTTTTAGCTTTTTTAAAACTATAATTTATTTATTGATACACACACATGAAGAGTGAATTTTTCATTTTCTGGGCACGCGCTCGGAACCTTTTAAATCAATCTATAGACATTTGAATAGGTAGTAGATAAAATCTTTTGAGGATTCTTCTTTGATAGATGGTTTTGGGCGGGGAGTGATAAAAGAGCAGGGTACGTCAAAAGCGTGTCTTAATGTAACTGATATATAGGTAAACCAGAGATTCTTCTCGGAGATTACAGTGACTTACAAAAAATATTTGTTTATTTCTCCCTTCATTTTTTCTTTCTTTTTTTGTTTGTATTCAGTTGAGGCTTGTTGGGATTTGTTACAAGTATTATGATGCGTAGCAAACCAAAATTTATAGTCAATAATAATTATAAAATTTAGGAAGCTAATTGCAAAAAAAAAATTATTAAAAATTGTATTTGGTAATCAAAATAAGTAAATTATAATAAAATCAAAACGAAGAGTTTGTATCTGTACCATAAGTAAGTTTTGGTTAAATTTTTTTTCACAGAGTAAAAATTCAAGCGAAGAACAGGGGGTCGGCAACCTTTTAGCTCTGGTATGCCAAACCAATCGACCAATATGATTCAGCGTCCCGCATAATAGGACATGTTTGAAACATTTCGATTCCCGCGATAATAGCATGCAGAGTTAGAGAATAGATTTCAATAATATAGATTCAAAGTTTTATTAGCCGCCTATCCGATACAGTGGTTAGTGACGCTAACTGCTGTGCCGTATGGCCTTAGTCAGTGGCGCAACGGAGATTATTAGGGCCCCCTGCGAAGTCAGGTTTTTGGACCCAAACTCAAGTATGTACTTGGCGTCAGTCAGGCTTTAGGCCTTCCAGAATCCTTGTCCCCCCCCCGCAATGCGGGGGTTGTGGGAATGTACGTTACGCCACAGTGGCCTTGGTTCGAATCCCGGAGAAGACATGGATGTTTTTAAATGAATAGTGCCTTTGCGGCATAGGTTCACTCTAAACAGTCGTCGAGCCGCAAGTCCTCTCGTGAGGTTGGTGGAAGGGGAAGAGAGGTTCCTGACCACTCGCAGGGGTTTCCCCTCAAAATTGGGGTGGAACTGAGCAAAATAGTACTGTCACCTGCATGGTGCTCAATGCGACGGCAAACTACAGGCGTACAACTTAGCCCTATGCCGCGATGAATTTTGTGGGCCTTGATCTGTTGTTACTGTCGATCAGGTAGCATAAGTAGCAACAACAATTTTAGTATATATTAATTTTGCATCACTTACAGATATTTCTTAACATAGAAATAAACAACATAAAATATATTTTTTCTTCAACAAAAATTTTAATAAAAGTTAAAATTGTACATATATTAAGTACTTTTCAATAAATTCATTAAAATAAGTAACAGACAACACATAAAATATAAGTATTTCCCTTCATTATAGTTAAATAAACAGATAAATAAAAATTTTAATGCGAACCTAATGCTTGCACCGCTTTATTTTCATATTACAAAATCAGAAGTATAATTTGAGGCTTTTATTTTGACCCGATTCTAAGCATTTTGTTGTTAAACAATTTCTTTGCCGATTCGAAATAATTTTCATCATATGAGGAAAGATTTTTTACTTGGATATGTAGAACCAAAAGTGGAAAGCAGAGTACATGTTATTTTCTCTCTTCACAAACAATTAAATCTCTCTCCAGCAATGACGTTCTATAAATTACAAAATAGTTGTAAAATATCTTTGGAGTTATCGTTCAGATTTATTTCGTAGTTCCATAAAAGTCGGTAATTCTGAAGATGTTTGTCAAAAAAGCGTTACAAATTTAACAACTTACATCCACTCAAATATTGATAAATTTGTTGAGTAATGCAGAGTGCATTGAGAATTGTACTGCGTGCCACATGTGGCACGCGTGCCATTGGTTGCGACCCATGTAGAGGGTAGAGCGTTGCAAAGTTTTTAACCCAAACTTAATCCTGTAACTTTGGCTTCATCTTTTGCTTCGGGAAAACGGGGCACAAAATGGATTTATAAAAAAAAAAAAAACTCCGTTTTTGAGTGACGTTAAACGCGGGAAGAAAATGGAGAAAATGAAGGATTCTGCTGCCATCTATTGAGGATTTTCGAAATGAATTTATCGCACCTTTAAAGAAGATAAGGAAAAACACAGTATCTATTCTTGAAAATTTAAAAGAATATTTTTCTAATCCGTATCTCAAAAGAATACTTCAAAATCAATTTAAGATTTTTAAAAATGCAAGATGATGGTTGGGTTACGTCATATATGAACAAAAATGTATCGTGCTAGAAATGGAGTTCAAATATAACAGGAAAAAAAAACGATTTAAGAAAATTTACAATTGTGTAAAATATATATATAAATACGAAAAATCCAAGCAAAAAAAAAAAAAAAATCTAACATGGGACCCAGTATTTTTATTAGAAAGTACAGGCTTAGAACTGAATTACAGGTCAAGCATGTTTAACCTCCCCCCCCCTTCTTTTTTCTTGCTCTACTTTATTGTAAAGTAAAAAGTCATAATACAAAAACAAAAAGAAAAGAAAAGAAATAAAAAATATAAAATAAGAAGAAATGATGTGCCATTCTATAATATGTGAAGTATCATAGAATTTAAAAGTATTATCGACCACACAGAAAGGAGTAGGAATAAATACATAACTAAAAGAATAACTATATAATTCAAGAATGAATTTATAAATAACTAATTTAAGAATAAATGTGTTGTTAAATGAAATCAACAGACATCAAATTTTATTCATAATTATTTGTTAAAAGTAAAAATATATTACAATTTTTAAAAATTTTTAGCAGTTTTTGCATTTTAATATATATATATAAACATAAAAAAAATTTAAATGACATTTTTTTTCCAAAGAACTATTACAAGAGCTGGTAATAAATGGATCCTCCTCCTATCGCCTTACCGCATTAGAATAAACCATTTACATCTGTTTCATCAAGGCAT